>JADLZK010001438.1:0-70888 GCA_015847255.1 Hyparrhenia diplandra
ATTTTCAAAACCAAAGCACGCAGCCGTAGCCCTCTACCCTAAGTCGTGGGCGGAGAACGCGCCTCCTGCAGCACGCGACACCCGAAGCTCGAGGTGGAGCTCGAGGTCGCAGCCGCACGGACGGAGACGCCCCGAGTGTTTGGCCCCGAGTCCACGCCGCGCCGCTCCGCCGCGCTCCGAGCCCCGACCGCCCGTATACAACGGGAGACGGACCCTCCGGTCTCGGCTCGGAGGACTATCGCCCGCATGCCAAGTGGGAGGAGCCGACCACGAGCTCTTCATCATCAAGAACCTCCCCGTACTCGCCGACACACCTCGATCTTGGCTCGAAAGCACTTACTCTGCAGGGATGATCGACAACCGTGGATCTCCGCTGACGCCTTCGCCGGCAATTTCCGTGGGACCACTCGCGCCTCGAGCAACACGTGGGACTTCCATTACCGCAAGCAACGAATGAACAGAGCCCGCGCGCGACTACATCCGGCGGCTTCTCCAAACGCAGAACGAGCTCACCGACGCCACCGACGCGGGAGATCATCACCGCCTTCACCTTCGGGCACGACCGTGAAACGCCTTTTCATCCGTGAGCCCTCGCACCCGCAAAGCCCAAGACGGTGAAGGACCTCCCGACTCGCCACAAACCACGCTGGGGGCGAAGAGGCCATCTCCCAGCCCCCTCCACGACACCACCGCAAGGGCAAGGAGAAGGTCGCCGATGAAGCCGGGCGAGGGTTTGAGCTCACGCGCCCAAGAAGAACAAAACAAAGCGCCATCGCGGCGAGGGCTTGACTTCGTCGGGGTCGCCGAGAAGAGAAAGCCGAAGCGCCAAGGCCGCGAAGCCCGGCGCTCCCAAGGACTTCTTTCGAGAAGAAGCTCGACCTTCCCCGCCCCAACCACGAGGGCCCTACAAGCACAAGTTTAGAGACTCCGCAGCTCCCGGAAGTTCATAGCGGTGCGGGAGATGGAGAGGGCGCAGCGACGAGTGCCGCGAGGGCGAGTTCGATGACCGCAGGCGACATGATCGCCTTCTTTGGAGGACGGCGCCAATGTCGCCTCGGCGCCCACAGATGAATCCAAACGCCGCCGTAAGCTCCTCTCAGCCGAGGTCCCTTCTTCACCGAGCCCACGCCTTCCTACCTCAAGTGGTCCGAGGCCCCGACACCTTCGGCCAAGAAGGACCATCCCGCATGTTCCTCACCCGAAGATTCCCTCGCGCCGACCTCCATAGTGGGCACTAAGCGCCGGAAGGTGCTGATGGACGGTGGGTGGGCCTCAACCTCCTCCACGCCGACACCATGGAGGCCCCTCGCATCACGAGCTCGACTGACCGCCCACGGATCCCATCCACGGGTAGTGCCGTAGAGAAGTGTGTGTCCTCGGCCGGTCGGATTCTCCCCGCCACCTGTGACCCGAGCAACTTCCGCAAGGAAGTGCTCACCTTCAAGGTGCTCCCGCACAATAGCGCGACCACGCCGCCGCTGGGGGCGGCAGCTATGCGGTTCATGGCCGTCCCCAACTACACGTACCTCAAGCTCAAGATCCCCGGACCGGAAGGGCGAATCACCGCCAACTCCACCTTTGAGCGCCTTCAATCTGCGACAAGGAGGTCGTGGCAAGACGCCGACGCCCTCATCGAAGCCTGAGAAGCTCATCCCCGAGATGTTCGCGTGGAGAAGAATGGGAAATGGAGAATGTGTGTTGATTATATGAGTCTCAACAAGGCATGCCCAAAGGATCCGTTTCCTTTGCCGGCAAGATCGACCAAATCGTTGATTCTACCTCCGGTGCGAGACGCCTCGCTTTTCTCGACGCGATACCCGGCTATCATCAAATCGCGATGAACGAGCTCGATCAGCTCGCCACCTCCTTCATCACTCCCTTCGCGCTGCTCGCCACGTAACCATGCCTTCGGGCTTAAAACGCCGGCGCTACCTTCCGCAGGTGCATGCAAAGGTCTTCAAGGGAGCTTCTCGAAGCGCTGTTGAAGCATACGTCGTTGACATCGTGAGTCAAGACGAACGCCACCGGGGAGCTCATCCCCGACCTCAAGGAAGTCTTCGACAAACTCGCGAAGTTCGGAGTAAAGCTCAACCCCGAAAAATGTGTATTTAGGGTCCCTCGGGGAAAGCCTCGGCTTCATAGTATCTCGAGCGAGGCATCGAGGCTAACCCCGAAAAAATCGAAGCCATCCGCAAAGATGGGTCCCATCAAGAATGTCAAGAGCGTCTGGGCTTACGTGGATGCTCGGCCGCCCTTAGCAGATTCATCGCTCGGTTAGGCGAACGAAGCCTCCCGCTATACAAGCTCCTAAAGAAGTTCGAGCGCCCACTGACCGCGTGAGGCCCGGGCCGCGCCGACTCTCTAAAAGAGCCCCGGCGAACCCGCCCATACCACACCACCCAAGCCGGACGAGCCAATGTTGTTGTACATCGCGGCCACCTCGCAGTGGTAAGCACGGCTCGTGGTGGAGAGGGAGGAGGAAGGGCACGACCCGAGTGCAGCCCGGCCGAAGGTCGACTCTGGGTCAGGTCCTCTCCAACACGAAGACCCGCTACCCTCGCCCTCGAGAACTCGCCCCACGTGCTCCTCATCACGCGCCGCAAGTCGCGGCACTACTCGACGCCCACCCGATCACGGTCGCCTCCAGTTCCCGCTAGGCGAGGTCATTCAGAGCCCCGAGGCTGCGGACTTATCGCCAAATGGGGAATCGAGCTCATGGATCGACCTCTCATATGCCCCGAGGGACGCCATCAAGTCTCGGGTCCTCCCCGGTTCGCGGGCCGAATGGACGGAGACGCAATCGCCGCCAAAACCCGACGACATCGGCACCGGACGCCTACCCGACGGCTGGCAGAAGAAGCATGGCGCCGAGCAGCCCCGGTCTTCGCCTTCGCCATGCAACGCGGCGCATGAGGTACTCAACCGCCTTCACTTCACCGCTTCCAACAACGCCGCCGAATATGAGGCTTTGGTGAACGCATGCGATCGCCATCGAGCTCGGCATCAAGCGCCCGAGATCGCAGGAGATTCCAAGCTTGTCGCACCAGGCCACAAAGGAAGCCGACCGCGCCAGCCAAGGATGATTGCGCGCTCTCCGCAAAGGTGCGTCGGCCAAGAGCGCGCCGACGGGCTCGAGTTCAAGCACATCCGTTGCCGCATACAACGGCGACGCCCGATCCCGCCAAGCTCGCTCCGATCGACTCAAGTCTCGCCCCGACGTCTTCACGCACGACCGTGTAGATATACCATCCATCCGGCTTGAGCGAGAAGGTTCGAACTCCGCGGATCCCCGGGGACCCGTTTTGTCCCCTCTCCCACCAAGGTCGAGGCCTCTTCGAGCTCGAGCTCACCAATGGAGGTCGACATGGAGGTCAACCGCCGTCGGCTCCCGTGTCTTCGCGACCCCTGCAGCCGTAAAAACCCCAAGGACCGACCGGCGGCTCCCATCCTAGCATGGCTACAGGACGGCAAGCTTTCCTACGGAGAAGGAAGAGGCCGCACGCGCCGCCCGCCGAGCCAAGTCTTACGCCATCATCGAACGCGAGCTCTAGCAGGAGGAGCGCGTCCGGAGTACTCCACACGCATCACCTTCGAGGAAGGACACGAGCTCATCGGAGAGATCCATGCGGCAAATGTGGGACACCTCACGCGGCTCCACGAGCTTTGCGGGCAAAGCGTTCCGCCGGGGTTTTTATTGGCCGACCGTCCGCGACGCCAATCGAATCATGCGCCACGCGAGGTGCCGAGTTCTTCGCCAGGACGCGCACCGGCGCAGCCCTCCGCACGATCCCCATCACGTGGCCCTTTGCGGTCCGGGGGCTCGATATGGTTGGACCCTTCACGGTCGCGAGGGCTTCACTCACCTCCTCGTCGCCATCGACAAGTTCACCAAGTGGATCGAGGTGATGCCCATCTCACGCACAAGGTCGCAAGAGACGATCAAGTTCTTCGATGGCATCATCCACGCCTCGGGTACCAAACTCGATCATCACCGACAACGGCACCAACTTCACCGACAGATCTTTCCTCGACCGGTGCGACGACTACAACGTCTCGGGTAGATTGGGCCTCCGTCGCCCACCCGAGAGGACGAACGGGCAAGTCGAACGCGCCAACGGCTTGATTTTGAGGGGTTAAAGCCACGAATCTTCAAAAGGTCGAGAAATTCGGAGGACGCATGGCTCGCGATTCCCCCAGCTCATATGGAGCCTCGTGACTACTCCAAGCAGAGCAACAGGGGCACACCCCTTCTTCCTCGTCTTCGCCCGCCGTGCTCCCCACCGACATCGACTATGGCGCACCACGAGTCCGAAGGCATAACGACGCCGGCAACTGCATTGGAGGGCGGAGGACGCGCGCACCAACCTCAAGAGGCCCGCTGAGGTCGCGGTCGCACATTCCGCCAAGTACCCCAGCCGATGCGCCGCTACCACGACCGCCACGCTCGAGGACGAGCTGATGTCGGCGACCAAGTCCCGCGGCGAGTACTGAGCACGAAGGAAAAACACAAGCTCGCCCCCCGGGAAGGACCGCTCACCATCGCCGAGTTCTACGACCGTGCTCGTACAAGATCCAAGACTCGCGTCGCGAGCTCTCCAACTCCTCGAACATCGAACGCCTACGCCGCTTCTATCCCTAGATGCATTTTGTAATGTCATTCTTGTACGAACTCGAATAATAATGACACACATCGATGCGAAATCAGTGCAAGCATTCGAACTCCCTCTTACCACGGTCTGTTAAGCAATGGCCGCCCTTCACCTCCAAAGAAGGCCCGCCTTTGCTCGGGGGGCTGAGGGGATGGGGCGCACACCCCGCCTTTTTACGAACTCTTTTCGCAAAAACACGAACACTCAATGAAGAGCTCGACCAACAACAAGACTCGCCATTCTCATTCTCATTCCAGTGAACGTTGAATGTAACAAGTTAAAGGGTCCTCGAGTAATATCCTCAACGAGGTCCAAATAAGCGCTTGCCCAACGAACTCCAGCCGCCCCGCCGCCAACGAGAAAAGGGCGAAATTTACCTTCAATCGCTAAGATATGAACTCGGTGAACTACGAGCTAATTGGAAACACGATCACGTGGAAAAGAAAACGCGAGTCATTCATAACTTAGATAACTTGTCATATTTACATTTTGCCCCGAGCCTGGGACCTTGTTCATAACAAATGAGGCGCCTCGGGCTATCTAACCCCAGCCTACTACCTCGTCGCCGGACGAGTCCGTCCCCACCTCCTCCTCACAAATGTAGGCTCGAACACTTCAAGCTCCCCTCGACGGCAAGCCGGAAGAGTTTCCTCGCCAACTTCATCGAGCGGGCCTCCGCGGGCGCTACGACGCCGGTCCGCCCGACGCCTCACCGGGGCCCGGGCCAGCCCCCTTGCCCATTATCTTGGTCAAGGCTTGAGCTCAGGTAGTGGGCGAGGACCACGCCTACGCCTTATGAACAAAGACGGCGGCACTGTCCCTCACCACGGCCGGGGCACAAAGCACCCGGATGCGCCGGTCCCTCCACCTCCTCAACTCCGAGGGCCTCGCACGCCCCCGACGCCGAGCACGAGGTTGGTGTGCTCGGCTCCGCCTTGCGCCAAGACTTCGGCTTTCGTCGCGCCGCTCGAGGAAACCCGAGGCCTCGGCCTCCTTACACCGGAGCTCTCGGTCTTCTCCGAGCCCATCTTGCACGACCACGAGCTCGCACGCTCGGCTCGCCGGAGATCCTTCTCCTTCCGATCGAGCGTGAGTCGGGTGTGCTTTAGTGAGGACTCCGCCGCGACGAGAGAATTGTCCTTTCTGAGGGCCCCGAGCCAATCCCGCCGACTTCTTCTTCTCACCGCAGAGGAACTAACGGATCAACATCATGAGATTCAGAGGACAAGAAAAGAGAAGCGCCTTACATGCCAACGCCCCGATAAAGCTCTTCCCGCTCCTCCCACGAGGAAAGATTCTCGCATCGAGCCGATTCTCTCCGCCTCCGAAGCATGAAACAAGATTAACCCGCCGACGGCCTCGTGGTCGTAAACTAAAATACCCGCCTCATCGCCTAAGCGCTCAAAGGCCGAGAAGAAAGACAACGAGTTTGGAAAGTAGCACTCACCTTCCGGCGGGTTTCGCGGGGTCCTAAAGCGCCTTCCCTTTGGCGTCGCGCTCCCTCTCGGCGTCATGGCCTAACGCCGAGCCGAGCGCCTAGCTCCTTGTTCTCTCCGTGGCCCGGAGGTCGCCGAGCTCCTTCTCGCATAAGCTTACATGACGAGGCGGCCCGAGCGACGATGCTCCTCTTCACGCTTTTACCGCCCGCACTTGACGGGACCCGCCGATGTGTCCCTCCCGAGCCCTCGGCGGCAAAGATGCTCCATGGACCTCGCGGATATGCCCGCAATGTCATCAACGCCACCGGCTCGCGGTGCGAGGCGTACACTTGGCCGAGTCCCCCGCAAGAGACGGGACCGAGGCTATGCCTAGCCTTTCCCAGAGGCCCTCGATCTCGGTCCCGCCTCCACCACGCGGTTGAAGCCGACCACCGCATCCTCAAGTCCTATAGAAAAGCGAGTTAATACCGCGGGCTCAAGATCGTGCAAAAGGCGAAGTGCGGATGAAGCTCTTTACCCCGATGATGTGGTGGAGGCACGCCGCCCCCTCTCCGTGGGAAGTGGCGGCACCTCCGCAAGAATCGGCGGGCGACACCGTCCCCGCCGACCGCAATGAAAATGATGCGCGGGTCGGCCCTCGCCCGACCTCCAACGAGCTCTCCGGAAGGCCCCGGCCGACAACGCCCGGGCGAGTCGGGTCGGGCGCGTTCTCGCAATGGCCACCCATGCACTAAGCGATTCGCCTGCCCCCGACGCCCGATGGCGGCGGCTCGTGACGCGTTCACCGCGGGCGGCGAGGTCCGGGAGGCGTGCCCCGGGCGATCCCCGTGAGCACCCGAAGTCTCGGGAGGCCTGCCTGACGACCGCATCGCGCCGGGGCCGTGTCTCAGCGTCCTTCACGCCGCCCCGGAGGCAAGAACCGCCCTCGGGGCGACCGCGCGCTGTGGCCGCCGGTCCCACCTCTCCCGGGAGAGCGACGGGCGTCCGAACCCGGGCGCGCCCTCATGATCCTCCACCTTCCGGGAGCCAAGGTCGATCACTCGTGGCTCCACCCAAGGCCGCACGACGGAGCATTTCGGCGCAGCTCCTCCTCCGCGCAACGAGCGCACCAAGGACGCCATCGCCTCGAGCCACCGGGATGGAGCTCGAAGACGACGCGGCGGCGCTCCCCCGCTGACCCAGCCAGCTCCCTCCTCCTCCCGGGGGCTTGGGGGCGATCACCCGGAGAGCTCGCACGATGGGAGGGGGAGGAGGATCGACCGCCGAGCTTGACACCGTAGTCGCCCCGGGTCGCCGAGGGGATTGGGAGCTCCCGGGGCTTAACCCTCGCCCCTACACCCACGCCAAAGAAGGCCCGAAGTTAGCATTAAGAAGAAAAAGCTCGACAGCTGGCATACGCGTCCGCCAGAATGGCGAGCTCGAGCGCACCCGATGGCTATGCGCCTCTTCTTCTCCTTCTTTCCTCCCCCGCGGCTGAGCTGCCGCCCTCTTCCTTTGAGCATGGCTCGAAGAGGGCCGACCGCGGCGCTGCGTCTGAACCGCCGAGGTCATCGGGGCCACCCAGATGACGACATCGCGCGCTCCCTCCTCGACCTTTGGACCCGCGAACTTGGGTCTCGCGGCATCGCCATCGACCTCCTGCGGCTCGCTCTCCTCCGATGACTCGCACCAACGGGCGACGGCGGGCATGGGCGGGCCGGCTGGACACACCGGGAAGGGATAGGCCTCACTAGTGGAACGTGGGGCTCAAGGTACACCGATCCGATCCGCGAAATTAAAGAAGACCGATTCCTCATATACGATGAGATCAACCCGACCATCGACGGACGAGGAAGGGAACTCACGGTCTCTGCATCTCCCGCCATTGGTATGTTGTTGGGGTCCGCCGAGATTTTGAAGCGGCTTTCCGGTCCCCCCGCGGGCCCACGTTCACTCCACTCCGCCGGCGGAAGCGGCGCGCCAGCGTCACCACGTGCCCTCGAAGGGCTTCTTCTCCTCGACCATCTCCCGGATGCGGAGGGCTCTTCGCCTGGGAACGACCCCGCGCCCTAGGGCCCAGCGTAGAGGAGAGGCTCCGATGGGGTTGGCGACTCAGGAGTTCCACCTTTGGGGACCTCTTTTGACCCGATGCCAGATTGGTGTGGGAAGCTCCTCCACAGGTTGCCTGAGTCGAGAAAAACCCCGCCGTGAACCGCGGAAGGGGGTGCTCATCGTCGTTCTTCAAGTAAAACCACTGTATCTCCATCCGGGTGTTCGACGAGCGGGAGACGATGGTGGGATACTTCTCCTTCACGCGGGGCGGGGCTGAAGCACGATGCGACCTATTGGGACGGCCCTCCTTCAAGCCGCCGGAGCCGGCGTGACCTTCGCGTGGAAGAAGTGCTTGAACAGCTCCCAATCGGGCTCGATCCCCAGCCATCCTCGCACAAGACGGTGAAAACCGAGATGTGAAGGATCCCGCTAGTTCGATGCCGGAGCATGGCGCCCAAGACGCGAAAGCAACGACGGGAAGAAGCCTGACACGGACGCCCAGCCCCCGTTGCCGTGGAAGGAGGCGAAGGAAACGATGTAGCCGTCCGGAGATCGGGAGGCGCGCGGCGTCGGGGATGGCACGATCCACTCCCGCCTCGGCCGGCGGAGACCGCCTGATCGCCACACGCCTAGCAAAGATGTCCTCGCTGACTCGGACGGCGACCACGAGCCCATGACTCCCCTCCTAGTTCGACGGCAACTCGGGAGACCGCGGAATCTCTCTCACACAACGGCGGCGGAAAGAAGCGCAGATCTAGGGCTTAAAGGGCGACAATGGTTTTAGGCGGCGGAGGGAGAAGTGAAGGGTAACCCCGATCCCTCGCCTCCTATTTATAGGATGAGCTCGAGACGGATCCGCCGAGGCAAACGGACGGGGCGGCCCACCACTTCCACCCGAACCTATCCGCTCCTCCCGGCGGCGTGCCACGCCGCAAACGGCAGCGCGAACGCCGCGTGAACGCGAACGGCCGCCCTAACGGTAACTCCCCCAATCCGCAACTTTTCCCAACGGCTCTTTTTCGCAGGCGAAAAGTCCCACGAGCCGTCACCAAACGGTCGCGTGTCCCCTAACGACCTCATCACGACGTCGAGCTCACAACAAAGTCGAGCTCCGTGTTCAAGGCCGGCTCTTACGAGCTCGGGAAGGTCGCCCGAGACACTCGAGCAAGGAGTGCAGCGGTGGGAGGGCATCGACGGCCCATACCCCAAACGCCCACGCTGACTCGGGGGCTCCATCCAAGCCACGCTTGAGTCGCCAAGATCGCGAACGGGCCGGTCATCCTCCGCGGTGAGGAGGCGCACGAGCCGCCGAGGATCCTTCGAGACCCGGTGACTATAGAGGACGGGTCTCGGGAATATGAGGTTGGCCCATTGCCGGCCTAACGAACGAAGCTCGCCCGAACGCCAGCTCGACCTCACTCAAACATATCCGCTTTAAAGCTCTTAAGAGCATTCGATTTCGCCCACGCGGTAAAGCCGGGTTGGGCTCACCATCCCCCAAGGGGGACCTAAAACGCAAGCAACGGCAAGCAGACGTTGTCATGACAAGCCTCGCGAGGACCAGACGCCCTCCGCGACCGGGGTCTACACCGCGGTGCGCTGCGCGACCTCAAACGAGAAATCTGGTCCCTAACCTAGTGACAAAGAACAATGATTAGCGTGCACGGGGGGGCCACTCCCTCTCGCGCGGGAGGGGGCTACCGTGGGACGCAGATATTCCTGGACGTCAACCATCCTAATCCACTCCTAACCACGACAAGGGAGAGAGCATACTCGTTAACGATGGGGTGCTACCCGCGATAAAGGCCGAAACACGATGGGGGATCCCCCGTCTCTGACGAGAACCCGCGGATCACGGCGATCGTGGGGCGAGCTCGAGCTCGTCGGGGGGTGAACTTCCACTCGAACGAGCTCCCCAGGGAGCATGAAGATATGACGAGCTCCGCCATTTGGCGACGAAGCTCTTCTCCGTCCTCAACGAAGCCCCCGGCGCCGACCCAAGAACGGTCGAGAATCCGAGACATGATGCGCGTGGGTCGCAGGTTCACGGCCTACGCGACCGGGCGCCGCAACCTACGACCAGATCCGCCCGGGGCCAAGATCTCCGGGCATGCGCGGCATGGAGCCGCCGGACCACGCCAGTCCCGGCAAGCACAAGGGACAACGCTACGCGACAAGGATGACCTCGGCGGACGAGGTCAAGTTCCTCGACGAGCTCTCCCGGCCACACGTTTTCCCGCGACACCTGGGCACGAGCATTTAAGGCGCGGGCGGCGCTCCACGAATTCTACCGCAGACAACGGCGCTGGCGTGCCCGACGGACTTGTGACGGCCGTGGAGTACGGTGGCGGCGAGACGAGCTCATTGCCTCCCTTCTACACCGACCCGAGCCCAAGCAAGTCGCCCGCACGTACGCACCATCGGGATCACGAACCGCCCTATTCTACTCTCACGGCGACCGGCGGCATGTGCGGCGGGCTGGATAGGGCGGCCGGGAGCGCCACGCCGAGCAGCCCGGCGTGCCCGACACACGGGGGCCATCTTCTCCTCCGCCCCCTCTTTTTTTTTTCTTCTACCTTACGGTCTTCACTCGTGGCGCCATCCGTGCTCCCCTTGAGACTATAAAAGGGAGGGCTCGGCCACCGGGAGGGACAAGCTCTCTTGCACACTTTCGAAACACACACACGCCACTCGATTTCACACATCACACGAGAGACACGGGAGCCTCTCTCCCCTCTCGCCCGCTTGTAACTATTAAGCCCGTCACGAGCAATTTGAGCTTCGATGGTGTCACACTTTGGACTAGGGTGCTCGATTGCCCCGAACCAAAGATAAACCCCCCGTGTCATTGTTCTTGAGCTAGGCCATCGTTGCACACATTAGCCGGTCGAGTTCTCGTGGACCGTGGTATACCTAATTACCATGCGTATCATTAATAGTATTAATTTAATTATAAGAGTTATTTATAGATATACTATTAAATAGTTTCAATGCATCATTAGTGTATTAAAAATAAATAATTAGTCACTAGCCAAGTTAATTGTAATTTCTTACAATTGGACTACTTTAAGACTAAAATTATGATATATTTGGTTTTTCGAGAATAATATCATTTTAGGACTAGTTGCATGAAATATTACCAGCAATTCAAACAATTATAAACACATATCCTTTCCTACCTCTCCTCCCTTGCATGTTTACAACCTCGGTCTCAAAAAGAATACAATTCTATATATTTGAATTGAGTCAAATTGTCACGCCCACCTAGGGGCACCCCAACAGCCCAAGAGGGGCCACTTGTATGAAAGCCGCCCCGCCATCATCCGTCGTCGTCGCGTCATTTACTTCCTCATTAAGCAATTGTTATTTAGGGATAAAATAGAAGTAGATTTGTAAATAAAATAGATTTACTTCTTGTGCAAGTCTTTCCCAGACTATAAATACAAGGAACTGTAATCATTTGGAACTAATAAGAAAATAATTAAAGGAGTAACACCCAAAAGCTCGGGGTCTTCTCGCTTCCTAACCCTAGCTTCGCGTGCACGCGCCGCCAAAGACCACGCATGCCGCCGCTGCCCCCGCCACCACCGTGTTCGCGCCGCGCGCTGGCCGCCGCACCGTCGCCGCCGATCATTATCACCACCTCCCTCTACCTGCTCACCGCCGATCTACACCGCCGCCGCCGTAGTAGTCGGCGGAACTGGGTCCGAACTGTTACATCCGGTATCCGGAGACCACTCGATCCTCGACATCCACCGCCGCCTTCTAGATTAGATGGCCAGCACATGGACAATCGCGTTCATGGCGGAGCTCCACGCCGACATCGATGAGTACGAGAAGGTGATGACAGCACGCTTGGAGAAGCAGCAGACCGCCATGGAAGCCACCAACGACGACGCTCCATCCACGACGAACCCGTGGCCATGTCGCCGGCAACGCCGCAACATGTGGCCATGTTGTCCCGATGTACACGCCTTCGATGACACTTCAACACCCACGATGACGCCCCTAAGGGCACCACCGCCACTACTATCATCCCCTCCACGATCATTAGGTTAGATCCGAGGCCACCACCGACGTCCACAAGTCGCTCAACGAAAAGCCTACCCAAATAGGCCAACGCCGTGAGGCCCCAACAACGTAGAGCAAATAAGTTCCTTGATTACCCGGCAACATCATCGACACCGAGAACACCGGGAGCGCTAGCATGAGCAACACAATGATGTCGCCTGACGTTGCCCACGACATCAACTCGCACGCACAACAGCCAGTCCCCAAGGAGAAGCCGGCGCATGCCCTCAACAACGCCACAAACTACAGTCGCGCCGACCTCGACGAGAGATGGGACACGTGCAGGAGAAGGACATCCACGCAGCCCAAGTCTAACCGGCTGATTCCATAGAAAAGAAAGATCGCCTGCGACAAACAAATGGTGGAACAACCACACCGGTGTCCAGCGAACGCCGAGACGTCACGCAAACAACAATGCATGTCATGGTCGATTTCCCTCCATTTGTAGCCCCCGTCGGACCAAGGCGCGAGTCGATGCCTATGACATGATGGTACAACGGATCGACCAACATGGTTTACTTTCGGATGAACCTTTCTCGAACCCGCAACACACAACTCCACACATACGGTACACATCCTTTCATAGCACAGATGCCATACAACTATAGAATATCAGTATCACCAAGATTGCATCATGGGAGAACTGGGAGACCAACATACGAGGAACCCAACACTTTTACTTCTCATGGGAGATTCAACACCAGTGATAGCCACCTCGCCCCTGGCGCAACAGGCGCACCCTCTGACAGCAAGTACATGGATCATCAACTCACCAACACAACAGGGGCCACCTTGACAAGCTGACGCCCTGATCGACTACATCCACGCCCTTGACACCTATGACATACACGTGGGCATCACAAACGAGATTCACCAAGTTAAACCTTTCACTAGTGGACTCCGTGCTACGCTACGAGATGTGCTACAACAGAAGGCACCCCGCATGATGGACACAACGATGCACCTCGCTCGTCACCTCACGCCCATTTGCCATGTTCATTTCATGCCTCGAGACGGTGGTGGTCACAACGCTATCGATAACTTCGGCTATGACGGCGGGGCGACTTCGAGGGCCAACCCAACCGGCTCCCTCGTTCCTTGACGACGCCGTCGCCCAAGACGACTACAACTGTCGGGCCCACCAATGGGCTTTGCAACAAGCTTTGGGTCGCGGTGCAATAGGGGGCGCCTTACACGTTGGGCATGGTGATCCGACTCACCCAACGGTTTGATGACCCATGTCTCCTATGAGGTACCGGTCTCCAACGATCTCCAACTTGCGAGCTCCGACGACGACTACGACATGAGTTACATACCATACGCACGCGTCTACTGGGTCAACCTCGTCGCTACCTCGGAGGCTCTCATTTGGCCGAGCCCTGCTGAGCTACAGGCGGAAGCACAGACTTGGACGCCGCTCCAGGTGGTTGGCTTTCACTCCCCGACATCTTTGCCATACACAAAAGCCTTCCCAAAGATGCATACGCTCATGGAGGAGCATCCTCATGGCGTGCGGGAGAACTTCATGACCCCGCTCTTCGATGACAAGGTGAAAGTGCCAAGTACATCGGTCTTTTACCCCGTCGACTTCCCTCGCTACCATCTTGCTTTCACGGGTCGAATAGTCGCGTCAACTACCTCCATTGATAGAAACCGCCTTCCCCGACAACCATGGCCACCACTTCGTGAGCATCAACACCATCACAATTGCCCGAGAAAATAAGGTACTTCCAACCATCATCCAAAGATCGTAAAAGAACATGGTGCTTGGACTACTCGACCAACGGCGATTTAATGTGCAACGAGACAACGCAAGGACGTCTTTGTTAGGAAAAGGGGGAGGAGATGTCACAACCCATCTAGGGGCACCCCAATAGACCCAAGACGGGGCCACGGGCGCGCCAGGGGCAAAGGCCGTGGCCAGCCGCCGCTGCCATCCGCCCGTCGCGCGTCATTTACTTCCTCATTAAGCAATAGTTATTTAGGGATAAAATAGCAATAGATTTGGAAATAAAATAGATTTACTTCTTGTGCAAGTCTTCCCGGACTATAAATACAAGGGAACTATGTCGTTTGGAACTAATTAGAAAATATTTAAAGGGGTAACACCCGAAAGCTCGGTCTTCTCGCTCCCTAACCCTAGCTCGCACGCACGCTGCTGCCAGCACCACGCACGCCGCCGCTGCCCCCCGCAGCCACCGTGCCAGCCGCGCTATCGCCGCCTTGCCATCGCATCGATCATCATCACCACCGCCTTCTACCTCGCCGTTCACCGCCCGATCTACGCCGGCGCCCGCTGAATGCCGATCGCGGAATCCATCCAGACTGTTACACAATTTTTTTTTAATTTAATTAAGATTATATAAAAATTTGTTAACATATATGACTTCAACAGCTACACTAAAAAAATCTATAATTGATCTCATTGTACTTATTCAACCGGTATCATAAACATAGCGCCTGATTAGTTGGGCTCCAAAATCTGCCCAACCAAAATTAGGGCACTCCAAAATCTATTCAATCAAAACTGTCACTTACAAACACCAATTTTTTGTCAAGGATTTGGCGACATAAATTGGCATGCCATTATTTTGGTTTGCCCTAGCTTTTGCATGGCAAATTTTAGATCCCAACCAATCAGGGCTCATAGACTCTCTTTTATTGATTCAGTTAACTTAAAACTGTTAACTCCTAAAAAAAAAAGAGAATTCTATTTTTATTGTAACGGACACATATTTTCATGTAGATCGACGGGACTTCATTGAAGCCAAGTTCAGTGCATTGAATGGCAACCACGAAAGAGGTATGACAAGGAGGGAGCCCCAGCTATGGCTCCTTAACTAGTAGGGTTTCAGGAGGTTCTAGGGAGTACTGTACTATTGGAAAGAAGAATATATTTCCAATAAGTATTTCGATATTTGCATAGATCTGCAGGCCAGCACAGTTAAGGGCCTCTACGCATTAAAAGATGGTTGGATTAAATGAGGAGGAAATGGAGGGGCCGAGCAGCAACGTAAGTGTGTGCAAATGGAGTATGCTACCAGTACGAGTATTCATGAATTGTTGGCCGTTTCTCTGATCAAACAGCTACGTTACGCCCGGATACATGTCGGCTTTGAGGGACCATGCGTGGCGCTGGACTTTATTGTAAGGCCATAAAGATGTCTTCTGGTGCTTGTGAATGGCCGATTCAGCTTCTGGCGTGCCAATCTTTTTTATTTTTTATTTTTTTGAAAACAATGTGCCCAGTCTAATTGGGGAGCAACAAGAGAGTTTACAGCCAATGTAATCTTGTCTCTTGGCTCTGCTTGCTTCCTTTATGTATCTTTTTTTGGTCTAACCTATGCTTATAATTCAAATTATGAAAATAATAATGACACAATCTTTGTAACTAACATGTGTTTTATAGATGTATTACTTATTAGTAAGATCATAATGATGATAATTAATTGGCCAATTATAGTTTTCATGCCTTTATTGATGATTTTTTTGGTTTTTAAAAGACGTGCGTGAAGGTTAATTAGGAACAAGCTAGCTCTAAAGCCAATCTCAATGGGGTTCAGGTATGTTGAATTTGTATTTAATATTGTAGCACGCTAGCAGATATGATGACTTGGCATGCTAACTATGAAGAGATAGAGAGTTTCTAGGGTTTCATATAGATGAAATCCATTTTCACAGTTAACAAACAAAATCTGACGTGACAATCTTGGTATCAATGTCAAAAAAAAAAAAAAAAAAAAAAAAAAAAAAGAGACTAGACTAGCCTAAGTGTCGAATAGTGTTGGGAGACATTGTTAAGTAGTAGCAGCATGTTGTTTCTTTTAATTTTTGACCTTAATATAAAGGAGAGTATGAACAATACTTTGACCTAGGTGAGTGTCTAATGAGTGCATATGATGCACACTAGTGAAAGTAGCACAATGCTTAGATGAAGCCTAAAGATCAATGGAATTAAAATCAAACTTAAAGGTGTTTGAAAGATATGGGTTTGGAGCCAATGATAGTAAAACCAAACTCAAAGGTGTTTGAAGGAGATGGGTTTGGAGCCTTTAGTAAGACACTGGAGTTGTTGGTGTGGCACCCGAGAGAGATCAACAAAGCTTTGAAACAATGCTCTCTGATGAGCTAAAAAAATAGGTTTCTCACATTGAAGCTTAGTAGTCTACGTGAAACGTGTGATTTTAGAGAAGATAAAGACACCAAAGTTGTCTGGTTAAGCACTGAAGCTAGAGTGACTATAGACAGTACCATTTGGGTTTTGGGGGGCTCATCCGAGCACTCCAATAGTCCAAATAATGACTAGTTCTAGACTATGAGTGGAGGGATGCACCAAAACTCTCTGGTGCATGTATTTCAACTAAGTAGATTTCCAATGGCTAGGTTTTGGTGTGTGACCTATAGATGAACTCCCTTAGACAACTAAGGATAGAGTTAATTACACATGTTGAGTTCCAATTCACCTACATGACTGTTTAGCCTGTTTACACACTGTGATCGGTGTGTAGTGGCTAGGTAGGCGGGCTGTTGGTTGGGCCTGGGCTAAGTCCCCACGTGAGTGAGGCCCAATGCTCGTTAGTTAAGGACCTTTCCCAATCGTTGTTGGTCTTTGGGTTAGAGGGAAAGTGTTTTCTTTTATGTTTAATTTGTTTTGGGCCCATCTTCGTGCAATTCTATCATTGTCTCTTGTAAATGGGCAATTGAAATCTACGGAAATTGTTAGTTTAAAGCCCTATTACTAGGTTCGATGTTCATGTGGATGGACTTTAGGCAAATATTGGTGGTGAAAAGTGAGAGCTAAGGACCACCAACACATACTACTAAGATGGGAACTGCATAAAATGATTATCTATATGTTAGTAGGTGGAACAATTTATTGCATTTGCATTAGATCTAGTGAGGACGTAAAACTCCTTTGAAAAATGTTTTGTAAAAATGCTAACTCACTTGCACAAGTATTGGAACACTTTTGGAGTTACCATTTATGAAGTGTTGGTAGCCATTGGACCAAGGCATAGGGGTCGCACCAGTTGGATACTGAGTGTGACAACTAACCCTAGCTAGGGAAGCATTCAAGTCACATTGGACCTTGAGGTTTGGTCATACAGTGGTGGCCAGTAGTGTTGAAAATGGACAAATTTTTTCCTCTTCCGAAGTACCCATTTTTTTTTTTCACATTTCACATGTCTGTTTCTGAATTTTGGAAAAATCCAGAAATGGTATGGAGTACAGGACGGATGTTTCCGAAATCGGAACGAAAACAGGTGAGGTATTTTTTTCCGTCTGTATTTTTGAAATTTTGTATTTAGCTAGAATTTTACCGAATTTGTTTCAGATTTTTACTTAATTTTGTAGTTTGGGATTTTCCATAGATTTCATAAACCGAGAGGATAAGCTATCAGGCGTTTTGGTGTCAGTGTGTGGTGGCTGCGTGTTTCATTTTGTTTTTCGTTTCTAACAAAAATAGACATGGTATACAGTCAATACATATATGTATACATGCATGTTGTGTTTTTTTAATTTATTAGTTGTGTGATTCTAACTAAGTGTGCAGATGTAGTTTAGTAAACTGTGAGTATAAAGATAAACATTATTTTGGCCTAAGTTCCTGACTTCCAACGGTTTCCATTTAATTTTTCGACCATATTGGTTCATTGTCATGAACCAAAAGAGATCGCCGGAATAGGGCCCAACAAGGGGGGAACCGCCGCCGCCTAGGGCCCAAGGCCCTGATGCTGCGCAGCGCCTCCGGCGACGGCCGCCATCGTCCGCCGTAAACTCGCCACGTCGGTTGCTGCCGCAATTAAGTAAGGAATATTTAAGGAATAACGATAGGAATAAAATAGGGAATAAATAGGTTGCTTGTAAAAGAGGAATTCCAATCTAAAAGGAAACCTCTAGATCTATCTTAGCATGCAAGTCTCCCTCGGACTATAAATACAAGGGGCATGTAGTCGGTTGAATCTCAAGAAGAAATAAAATAAAGGGGTAACTCCCAACAACTCTCAGCTCTAGGCTCTCTCTCTCTCTCTCTCCCCGGCGTCTCCACCCTCCGCCCGCGCCGCGCTGCCGGCTGCGGCCGCCATCACGCCGCTGGCGGCCATCGCCGCCGCCCCCACGCGGGCCGACGCGCCGCCATCACCCGGCGCCACGCCACGCCGCCCCTCTCGCCCGTCCTCATCATCGACGATCGGCAATCAGGTGTCAATTTGGCCCAATCTAGCCGAATCGGCGGTGGTATCCGGAGACGGGACGATTCCCACCACCGACGGCTTCCGACCACCAACAACGCCAAGATCCGATGGCTAACCACAAGTACGCCGAGCTGCGGATGGAAATTCGCGAGATTGCCGATTCCATGAAGGAAATCCAGGCCACCCTCACCGCTTCTTGGAGAAGCTCGATGATCAGCCCGCCCGACGACGCACAACGACGACACGCCACGGGCGCCGCCAACATCGCCGCCGCGCCATGCCCTTCCGACATCAACGGCATCATCGACAACTACATCGCAGCCCATGGAGGCAAAAGCCATGGAGGAAAATTCAGCCCCATCATCGATAAGTACACCAATCTGCGCTCGACGACGCGCCCCGACGTCATCCCTCGCCACCGCCGCCCGCTTCCCGCCATGGGCGCCACCGACGGCGACGTCGCTCTCACAGCGCCGTTTCACGTCACCCCCTCCAAGATCATCGACGCCGCAAGCAACGAGCATGCCTACCCCAAGGATGCCCCGGTGCTGCCGCGACCCAAATCGGATCGGTCGAGGCTACCACAGGGCGTCCACTACCGCTCGACGAAAAGCCTACCCAACTAGGCCAACGTCTCGCGGCTACTACAATGGCACAGATAAGTTTCCCGGTCACTACCAACATCATCTTTGACATTGGGAACATCTGGAGTGCCAACAAGGATGACTCAACGACGTCGCCTGACGTCAGCACCGACGTCGCCAATCTCAACCCCGACGTCCACGACATCCTGGACAACAACGGCGACATGAACAACAACGCCAACATCTTCGCCAACCAGGACATCACAAGTTCCACAGTCACCAGGCAAGTCCATCCCATTCAACAAGGAGCTTCTACCTCTATTACCCATGCTCCAACGATGTCGCTCGACGTCGTCAACCAAGACGTCTTCGACCCCGGCATCATCGACGAGAACAACGACACCCCTCGAAGGCGCCAACGACATTCCCGACATCGCCATTAACGCCGCTAGCCACAATGCTTGCGGCATCGGCGACATCGACAACGACAAGGACGCTACCATGGGCGCCATGAAGCGGCAACGGCGTCCTCAAGGATGCCAACACCAATGACATTTCCCCGATGTCAACTACGCCTTCACCATGCCTATCATCGACAACAACTACAAGGGCATTAACCACGGCGACATCCTCGCGGCCAACCTCGACATTGGCAACCACGGCGTTCCACACATGGGCACCACGGCCGATGAGAACACCGACGCCCCCCCAGGCGCCACCAAGGAGACGGTCGTTCACTTGCCGACCTTCGCCGACGATCTACTACACCGCTGGACATTCGGCCGACATCGACAATGGCGGAGAACACCATCAATCAAGCTGCAGCTCCGGCAAAGGCGACATCATCGGTACCGCGCCAAAGCGAGAACATTAGGTACACGGTTGCCAAACCGGCGACAACGGCACTCCTCTTTCTTTGGCTCCTCGCATCACCAAGGTGCCCGCGGGGAGAACGGAGACAACATACCATGGTGCCCCACTCTCGGTTTTGGGACGTCCTTCAACGGCGACACCAACCATCGCAACGACAACTACGGCGACTTTGGCGGCGGGGACAACTCGAGCCATACCAGTTGGCTCCCATGTTCCTCAACGACATCTACGTCCAGTACGACTACGCCAACAAGCCGTGGGCTGCAATACACCAGGAGGCACCCTACACGAGAAAACGGCGATCCACCTCGCCCAAGAGTTCGACGCTTCCATCTTCAAACAAGCCTCAACTTGTGACCTTCACCGACGACAACAAGAGGTACATACCACCCACATCAACCACGCTACCTCGGACGGTTTCGTCACTACCCCGGAGGCTCCCATCCTTCATCACCGGCAACACGAATTGGCAACAACCTACTCCGCATCGCTGGAACCATCAAACTCCAACCAGAGCAACGGCTTGGGCGCCAAAGAATGGTTATCGTCTTCCTCGGCGAACATCGCTCCTATGTCACGGCCTTATCAAAGGTACTACGGGGTGTTCTGCGGCCGGCAAAGGAAAGGCGTCTCCATCTTCGCCCCGGCACACCAACAACGACAACGGTGCAGAATCCAGTAGCGAGGGACGCCTTTGCCGAAAGGGGGGAGAAATGTCATGAACCAAAAAAGATCGCCGGAATAGGGCCCAACAAGGGGGGAACGCGCCGCCTAGGGCCCAAGGCCCTGGCGGCGTCGGCGCGCCTCCTAGCCGACGCCGCCATCGTCCCGCCGTAAACTCGCCACGTCGGTTGCCGCAATTAAGTAAGGAATATTTAAGGAATAAAGATAGGAATAAAATAGGGAATAAATAGGTTGCTTGTAAAATAGGAATTCCAATCTATAAGGAAACCTCTAGATCTATCTTAGCATGCAAGTCTCCCCTCGGACTATAAATACAAGGGGCATGTAGTCGGTTGAATCTCAAGAAGAAATAAATTAAAGGGGTAACTCCCAGCAGCTCTCGGCTCTAGGCTCTCTCTCTCTCTCTCTCTCTCTCTCTCTCTCCGCGCCGCCCTCCACCCGCCCTCCCACCGCCGCCGCGGCTGCCACGGCCATCGCCGGTCCGCCCCCGCGCCATCACCGGCGCGGCCACGCCCGCCGCCCTCTCTTGCCGTCCCTCATCATCGACGATCAGCAATCAGGTGTCAATTCCGCCCAATCTAGCCGAATCGACATTCATTTTCAAACTCCCGCATATTCGATTTCATTTCCAAACCCACATTTTCTAAACCCGATCCCATTTCCATCGAAAAAATATAGAAATGGAAGTAGAAATAGAGTTTTTCCCATTGTTTCCGTCCGTGTTCATTCCTAGTGGCTAGGGGCACTTCAGTTCATGTGCTTCCCCTTTGAAGCTTCCCTATTTCATTGGGTGGCCCTACTAACCAATGCGTAAAATGTTTTGAAGGGGGTAATTAAATCATGCTCATTGGTTCGATGTGACCCACCAGCCCAATCAAATTAACGGTGTGTGTGGCTCTCAAGGAGTTCTCTGGAACGCATTAGACCAGCGTGCGCATTGGCCAGATGGACTTTGGACCCAAGGACATCGTCCATATGCGGTAAGATAGTCGTTGGTCCACTTATTTTCATAGACAAGCCTAATTGTTAGCCATCTCTAGAAATGGCCCCACTTCTAGAGATAGCTGGCAGTCCGAACTACTAGAAGTACCTTTACAAATCGATTTATATACGCGGGCTAGATCAGAAACTATATTTTTGTAGGTGAATTTAGTTTTTTAGAGCCACCTTGTTCAATGAAAAATCTCCATTACTATAGATAGTTATGTGGAGGGTCGCTCACTTGTTCTTGTCAATCAACCATCGAGTCTATGGCTACCCTAGAATGGACTATCAATGTCGGTTCAAAAACCTTATGACTACTGATTTTTAATCGACACAAACTTCCAGTTTTAGAATAAGGTTTTCATGAAACCCAAAAACAAGATAAAAAAACAAGCTGAAAAAACAATTCTTCTAATATTAGGAGAGAGCCTACCACTTAGCCACACAATCACTAGATTTTTCAATACAAGTCAAAATATTCTTTGTGCAATTGCAGCTAGGCTTGAACCCACGGCATCATGCTTCGCGCATTCATTCTCTAACCACTCGATATGTAAGACACTTGTGTCCATTTGGGATATTCATACCCTGGTTCTATCTTCATCTCATTTTGAAATGAGTATCTGAGACCCTAAACAAATTTTTTTTTAAAAGTTGTCAACGGTAAAAAGTTTTTTATAATTTTTGAGATGTGATTTTTGGTCATTTCTTCATCGAGTCCATTTGAAAATTTTGAATTTCAAATGTGAGTAAATTCAGCCATAATTTTCCTTCGATAAATGATTTCATGTGAAAAAGTTGTCAACTACGAGTTGTAACTTTTCAGGGTCTACTTTTCTTTTGGTCATTTCTCCATCTAAAGTCATTTGAAAAATTCAATTATTTTTGTTGGATGGATGATTTCAGATGAAAAAAGTTGCCAACTGCAATGTTGCATAAGTTTTTGGACCTATGACTTTTTGTTTTGGCTGGTTCTCCATTTGAGATCCTTAACTACAACTACACACTCACTTATGACATGGAGCATATGGATCCATTTGGTAGTAACTTCTATCAAATCTTATGGAACAAATAACTCAACACCAAAATAACTTTAGATAGAAAAATTGTGAATAAAAAGTTGCACAACTTTTTTGAGATGTATAACTTTTATTTTGGTTGCTTCTCCATCCGAGACCCTTCTCTACCACTACACACCCATGATTTTAGAGCATATGAACGCCTAACTCTTATGATGATACATATTTAGACAACCAAATTACCTCAAATAAAAAACTTTGTACTACAAAGATGTAGATCTCGAAAAGCACTACAATTTTGGTATGAAATTTGTGTTTCATCGAACATCATATGAGAGAGTTATGAAGTTTTCCATGCAGACTGTCGGCTCAAACCAAGAACTGACAATAAAAGTATCATTGCTGGTTTTAACGAAAAACAGGCAGTATCACTAACGGTTAACGGTTAAATTGGCACTTCGGTTCATGGCTAAACCGGTAGTGATATGAACCGACAATGATGACTTGGTATACTATCACTATTGGTTTTAGCTAAAAACCAGCAGTGACCGTCAGGTGCCGGTTACCGCCAGCAGTTATAGAACCCACAACGAAAGTCAATTCTGTAGCAGAGTATAGCCTACGCTGCTCACCATTAGCCTGTTGGACATATTACCCCATGTTATTTTGTACTTGCACTGTGTATTTACACATGAAAAGCGGGTAGCTCCTCCAATACTAAATAATAAAAATATAGAGGTGGAATCAACGACTCTCATTTGTCAACAAAGCATTTGAAACAAACAGTCGGTGCTCTGCTTGCAGCTACTACAACTACAAATAAGAAATTGTAGTATCCCGTGCTGCAGTTGCACTTGTCGTCTTTTTAGCGCGCGATCCCGATGCCCCGCCGATAAGAGCGTGCATGCATGTGGGCTGCAGTGCACGGGATTTAATGCTGCACGCAAGTCAACCTGATGAGGTCTGCGATCCAGATGTGGTTGTAGTATAAGAGATGGTCTGCGAGGGAGCTCACGCCGTCGTCGTCTGGACGGAGCTAGAGTAGCTTTGCAAAAGATGAGCTTGTCTGAGATGATGGGGAGGCATGAGGGTACCAAGAAAGGGAGCAGTGGAAGGGCTGCGATGTGGCTGCTGCTGCCTCCGCTTCTTGTGCTGATTGTGCTCAAGACTGATTTCCTACCGCAGGTCGCTCGCTGTAAGTCGCCGCCGGTGTTTCGTCCTCCGACAAATTTAAGACCAATTCCATAAATGCATATGTTCTGTTTTGGTTTTGGATCCCCTGCTAGTGTTCCCTAATCTGAAAACTGTAAGTCGTTTAGTGTTTCTCTAGACACATCAATTTCACTCCCTTCATTCCAAATTGATGTGAGTCTTTTTGTTTTTTCTAGACTCATACTAAGTTTGACTCTGTATATCTAGACATATGTAGTGTATATCTAGATGCAGAAAAGTGACTTGCAAGTTGAAATTTAGTAAATTTTATCTTCAACATAATGTATATATAGATGCATAACAAAGGTTACACACTCAAGTCAAAACAACTTATAATTATATTTGGAACTGATCAGGGAGTACATGGTATAGTTGATCAGTGGGGCATGCTACAAGCCTGTTCGGTTTTGAGTACTTGAGCAGGAGCTTCTGAATGTCCTGAAGCAACGAGATTGGCACAATCTAATTTTGCCGTATAGGAAGAAGTATTCCTTTGCGATAGTATGACAATAAAACACAACCTATAAAGGCACCGCTACTGTGATTGTTTCAATTGGGATGCATATATATGGATGGAACTTTACATACATATGTAGCGAGTTATGATTATAGAACTAAAATGCATCTTCAACTTTGTCCAGATAGGGATACCAGAATTATCAAAGACAGAGACGAAATGGTTCACCCGGTTTCATACACTGGTAAGTTATATAAATTTTGTTTAAAGAATTAACCTCAGTTTTTGTTCCTATGTCAAAAGAGTGATGTATGATGGTATTGAAGGTTTTGACAATGCAAGATGGCAGCAACATCCACATGACCGAGAAGCTGTAAAAGGTATGTCTGTCAATTATCTCGAAGGCAACAAACTGTTAAATTGGCTATCGGAGAAGCTTCATCAGTTTTCTTCCTCCATTCGGGATATAAACAATTCAATAATCCATGTGGGCTAATTAGTACACGCCCCTCGAAAGAAACCACAAGTTGACTAGTACTAATGTAGATCTCAACACCATTACATTAATTTAATTAGTTCAAGCTGACACATACTAGAATAATCCAATAATTAGATCTGTGGATCTCTTACAGTATCGTGCTAAGAACATAAAATGCTCGAACTAGCTAAGAGTACTTCGTTATATTGAACAGTCAGTTTATTTTTTTTTTTTTTTTTTTGAAAGCCAGTCAGTTTATTTGGTTATTGTCTTTTGGAGTATCCATGAAAGTGTTCGAACGTATTAGATGAGAAACTAATACGATAGTATTGATCACTGATTTTAAATTTGCCTCAGACTACAACCAGCAAAATCAGGTCCTTGCCAACAACGGGCCAAAAGATAGTTCTTCAATAAATTCAGGTACATGTGCACATTTAAGGACGATTGTCATGAATTGAACTCTATATTTGTTCTACAATCATTGTTTTCCTAGGTTATCGATAGATATATGCGCAACATAATGTCCCTAAATCATCTCTGATATATGCAGACATGGGAGCCCCTATCAGCAGCAAGTTGACCTGCAACTTCAGCAACCCTCACTCGGACACCTGCACAATGGAAGGTGACTTGCGCATCCATGGCAAATCTGCCACAGTCTATGTAGTCGCAGCATCCACCTACAGGCCGGAGAATTCTACGATGACGCTTCGCCCATACACGCGAAAGTGGGAGCAAGAGACCATGTCGAGGATTAGGGAGGTCACCATGAGATCCCTCCTGCCACCAGCTTACAGTTTCATTATCCCACCCAAGTGCACGGTCAGGCACGACGTGCCGGCGGTGGTCTTCTCTACCGGCGGCTGCGGTACAAACTACTTCCACGGCATGAGCGACCTCATCGTGCCACTCTACATCACATCACGTGAGTACAATGGCCACGTCCAATTTCTTATCACCGACTACCAACCTGAATGGGTTGCCAAGTTCAGGCCGATCCTGGCCGCACTGTCCATGTACCCGATCATAGACTTCGACGCCGACACCGCCGTGCGCTGCTTCCCGGCGGCGCAAATTGGGCTGGAGAGTCACAACAAGATGCTTGGGATCGACCCGAGTCTCTCCCGCCACGGTTACACTATGATGGGATTCCGTGACTTCCTCAGGTCTGTCTTCTCGCTGCAGCGGCCACGGGTTGAGCCCATGAGCAGGAGCTCAGGGCGGCAGAAGCCTCGGCTCGTCATGGTTCTGCGGCGCCACTCAAGGGAGCTGACGAACGAAGCTGAAACCATCGCCGCCATGGAAGACCTCGGCTTTGAAGTCGTCGCTGCAGGGCCCGAGGATGTCAGCGATATGGGTCACTTCGCTGGGGTGGTGAACTCCTGCGACGTGATGGTTGGCGTGCACGGTGCGGGGCTGACCAACATGGTGTTCCTGCCTCACAATGGCACCGTAGTGCAGATTATTCCCTGGGGTGACATGAAGTGGGCGTGCTGGTATGACTTTGGCGAGCCTGTGCCGGGCATGGGACTCCGCTACGTCGAGTACGAGGTAACGGCAGAGGAAACCACACTCAAGGACAAGTACCCGAGGGACCACCCTGTGTTTACCGACCCCGGTCCATACATCAGCAGGGTAAAGCTTGGGCGACCTTCCTCAATGGCCAGAACGTTACTCTGGACTTGCATCGGTTCAGAGCGGTGATGCAGCAGGTGTTCGAATCCATCATGATAGAGTAGACTTGCACCGTTTGGAGGCATGCACTGAGTGGTGGATCAATACTATGGTAAATTTTATTTTTGCTTTTTCTTGTACGGTTTTGGCTTTGACAGCCCCGTAGAGGGGTGCTACATTATGGCGTAGTACATGAAAATAATGGCCGAGGTCTTGTTTTCATAATGTGTAGAAACAATTGAAGATAGTATAGCACGGTCATAGATTGTGAGTCAGTGTATTTTTTGCTAAGATAATGGAAAGGAGATATGGTTTTATTTTTGTCGAATACGTAGGAGAGCTGCGTATCATTATATTAAGAAAACAAATGTACAACACAGCCACAAACAACACATAAACATTACACCAACATACACTACACATGCCACTCTAATACTTTGTGATTACAAGAGCACCTGTAGAACTGATACAAGGACGGACACCCCTAGACACCAACCTACTACTCTTCATAAGGCGGACAAGTCAAAGAGAGGCTTCGTCCCCCTAGAACAACCAGGGAATTAAATCCTTTCTTTTGGTGTTCTAGAATTATGCGCCATGATCTGCCCCACAATTCACCGAACTCTGTATCAACTAGCTAAAGTGCAAGTTGAGATCTGGCTTTATCCCCTTTCATAACACTAGGAGAAACCTTTTTAATCCATGGTGGATTTAGAGAACATCATTAACACGCCATGGATCTCTAGCAACACTGGGTAAAGTTATAAGATTTTTTTGAGCTATTTTTTTAAAAGAAACAAGAGCTTATATTACTTCAAAAATTGTCATCATTAAAAATTGGATGGATTCTTCCGAGATTACATTTTACATTTTCATACATCCAAGTACGGTCTAAATGAGAAGGTGAGGCAATCTTAGCTAGATCATGGGCTTCTGTATTGGCTTATCTTTTGACATGAGATAATTCAAAGGATATGCATCTCCCACCAAACTCTTGAATTTCAAAAAGAACAGGCAAAATAGAAGATCTTTTACTGGTTTTACTTCTCCAAAGGCCTAGTAGCTCCAAATTATCAGTTTCCATTATTACCTTGGACAGTTTACCAAGTTCAACAAAATAGCCCCATCACGTGCTGCATAGGCTTCGGCGGTAATAACATTTGGAATTGAGTCATACCATTTGCACTTAGCCGCTAAAACATGACCGTTTTCACCGCGAACAATTACCCTAGTGGCACCTTGTTGATTTTCTTCTTTGAAAGCCGCATCTACATTAATCTTTATAAATACTAGAGGAGGTGGCTTCCATTTCATAACTTGTGCATTATCCGTGGTGATGATGTTGTTGACCATGTTAATCTCAAGGAAGATGTTCTTTGGTGAAAATCTGAGCTTTGCTCGGGCTGCCGGCGGTGGAATCGAAGGATGCGGCGTGGGTACGGGAGTTGGCCGATGCGCCTAGGAGGCAGTGTACTCAGGTGATTCGCCTAGAAGCAAGCCCTCCTCTGCGGCCTCCACCTTGTGGAGTTTGGCTCTAGTGCCCGACGATGATTGGAAAGCGGCTTCGGCGGCGTTGACGAACGGATCTCTGAAGGCTGCGAGGAAGATGAACAGGAGTTTTGTACTTCTCTGTAATTTTTCTTTTTTGTGGATCTTGTTTGTAAAAAGGCCGGTGTAATGCGTTAAGATCAATACTTTTTCCTTTTAAAAAAAATAGAGCCTAACAGTAACAGCAACAACCGCGACGAATCGGAGGAATCAAGTGCGGCAGTCACGGTTAAGGTTTCGGTGGTACTGTGGATCGATCCAAGCTCGGTGAGATCGAGATTGAGGCGGCGCCAAACTAGGGCGGCGTGCAGATGGAAAGAGGGGCTCGGTCCGGGACCTCTGGGATTTATAGGCTGTCAAGTGACGGAACCAAGCCGTATCCTGCGAGATCAACGACGATGACAAGGGCAATTGCCATCGGACTGAGTCTGATCGCTGCGAGATCAACGACGGCCGATGACAAGGGCAATTGATCGCTGCACGAGAAGAAGGGAAAGGGGCAGGCCAGCTGCGCTGGGTGCTGCTTGGGCCGGTACAAGGCTGGGCTGCGGCCAGGGGATAGAGCAAGGCAGGCCTACGCCTAGCTGGGCAGGAAAGAAGAAAGGAGACAGGAAGAAAACGAAAACCTTTTCTTTTATTTAAATTCTTGCGAATAGCATTTTCCAATGATTTGAAATCCTTTTCAACTTTAGACAAAACCAGTCAACACAAAAAATCAATATGCAGCAGCATGAATGCATGAACATGTTTCTATACCTTATGATAATTTTTAATTGAATTAAATATTTATTTTCCTATATTTTTCATGAGCACATAAATTTGTAAATAAATCATTTTTATTTTATTTTCAAAATTGCAAAATTTGGGGTGTTACAATTCTACCCCTTAAGAGGAATCTTATCCCGAGATTCGGTAGCTGATTATCAGACAGATAGAGATACTCCACCTTTGACGCTTCGTCGCTTCTGGAGTAGTTCCATTTTGTAGATAATGATGTCCTTGTTTTTTTATCCTGATAACATTAGTTACTCTAAGTGACTTGCTGAACTAATTCCAACAGGTATTTCGCAAAACTCTTACATGACTCCAAACCCGCTCTTAGTGACTTCCAACTGCGAGGCCACTTGTATGGTGTTAGCTCACTCTACACACCGATGTTCTTTATGCCTCTCATAATGACCACTTTGAGATTAATGGTATGACAATATCCTTGCCCTCAACGATTCCAAATTGCAACGTTATAACAGTTTCTAATCCATTGTATCCCGGCCGCGACATTGGTTACAGGCGTGATGACGACGACTTCGACCATCAGCGGCGCAATCACGGATATTGTTGGGCAAGGAACCCACGCTGCAAGAGCGGGGTCGAGGACTGCATCAGCTCCACTCGCTGGCGCGGGGGCCGAAGCAGAACCGGTGACGCCGACGCAGCTGAGAAGACCAGGGGGGCCCGTCAAGTCTGGAGGAAGAAGACTACAACACCGGGAGCCAAACTACACAAGAAGGTCACCTGGGCAGAGCCCATCGCCACCGAACTCAAGGCACCCAGGGCCAACCAGCAGGATGACAGCATCGCGTTCATCAGGGGTAACTGACAGCAACCATCCTCCTATAACAATGTGCACTTAGTAGATGAAATCCTGGCTCAGGAACATGTTGTAAATACTGTACCAGTTGATGGAGCAGGGGACAAGCCAACTCAGGGAGCTATGAACAAGGTGACTGCTGAACAGCTCCAGATGGCACTGATGGAGACCCTCAAGAAGATGGAGCTCACCTGCTTGACTGACAACACGGTACGTAATAGACCGATGCCATCTATTTCTAATCAAGAAGTAGCAGCTAGAGTATCTTCAGTAGTGATGATAGTTAGGAACGATGGGTATGATGACATTAATCCAGCTAGGCATGAGTCCAATGATCTACAACATTTTTTACCTGTTGCTGTTCATAGTGCCACAAGATCTCTAGCTTCAGTGAACCATGAGTTCTTTGAGTCTCAATCACACCCTACTTTACCTGCTCCACAACACTTTAATCAGGAGGTTCTTTTTCCTAACGCTTTGTTCAACACTCTTCTCAACCTGGAGCCAAGCACACAGGCTACAACTGGGGAAACGATTACACACAGACTTGCCCATCCTCTCTAGTTCAGACCCAGTCAATGGTTTTGAGAACCAAGCTATAGAGAGTTTAGTTCAGGGACGTTGAGTGAAGGTCAGTTTGGAAGTAAAACACATGTCTCACCAGTTTTCACTGAACCTGACCAACAGCCAAGCCTGCATATTCAGGCTATGCCGCTACAAACTGAAATGCTAGTCACACCACGGCATCTCCATCAGATTGCTGCGGCACTTGAAACACCGCACACCAATGTTGAATCAGGGGCACAGTCTGTATCTGGGGAAACTATACAAATAGAGTCATCCCCCCATCCCCCATCAGACTCACTCAATGATAGAGAATACCCCTCGCTTAACCAAGCTGAAGATAGAGAGGTTAGTTTACAAACGGGGAAGGAAGGTGAGTTGGACAGAGTTCCACAAATCTCACCAGAGTGTGCTGAACCTGACCCCCATACAAGCCCGCACATTCAGGCTACGCCACCACAAATTAGAACAGGCAGCAGGGAGGTGCACGCACTTCCCAGGCAAGATAAGCACTTTTCCAGGAAGATATCTAGGACTGCCACTACACATCAGAAAACTTAGGAGGATTGAGGTGCAGCCACTGATAGACAAAATAGCTGCGAGACTACCGGGCTGGAAAGGTAGATTTTTAACACATCAACAGGAAGAGAAACACTAGTCAAGACAGTCCTAACGGCACAGCCCATATACCACTTAACTGCATTTCCAGAATTCAAGTGGCTTCCGAGGAAAATAGATAAGATAAGAAGAAGTTTTCTGTGGAGAGGAGAATCCCCTGAAAACGTAAACGGAGGACACTCTTTGATAAATTGGCCGACCACCTGCAGACCGAAGACAAGAGGGGGTTGGAGTACTGGACCTAGAATGGTTTGCAAGGGCCCTAAGATTAAGATGGTTGTGGTTTCAGTGGACACAAAAGGAAAGAGCGTGGAACAAATTGGACTTACCATGTGATGGCAAAGATCGCGAACTCTTCGCGGCCTCCACAGTAGTAACTCTGGGCGACGGCCAGACTGCAAGTTTCTGGACATCATCGTGGCTTAACGGGGCAGCACCAAAATCAATGGCCCCGGCTCTATTTCGAAAGTCGAGGAGAAAGAAAATGACGGTTCATCAAGCCTTACAAAATAATAGATGGATTGCTCATATTCTACCATTACAGTCACAACAAGAGATTCAAGAATATGTCGATCTTTGGGAACAAATTTCAACAACAAGTCTTCAGGAAGGGATCGAAGACACCATTCGCTGGAAATGGACAACTAGTGGGGAATATTCAACAAAAAGCGCTTACCTAATCCAGTTCGAAGGGAGTTTCAGTAGATTGAAGATATCACCACTCTGGAGGGCAAGGGCTCAAGGAAAATGCCGCTTCTTCGCATGGACGTTGATGCACAAAAAAATACTGACAGCAAACAACCTAGCAAAGCGTAATTGGCCGCACGACCCCATCTGCAAACTTTGTGGTGTTGATCCTGAAACCCCAACCCACCTATGCAAGGACTGTCCTTTTACGAAGCAAGTCTGGCAACACATTAAGAGATGGCATGGGTTGGAGGCGATCAACACAATTAACACAACAGGGTCAGTCTACACATACTGGAAACGATGTAGGACAAAGTTCCAAAAAAAAAAGAGAAAGAAGAAGATATATCTGGACGGAATTATGATATATCTGTGGTGGCATGTTTGGAAGGAAAGAAATCGAAGGACGTTCCAGCAAAAACAACTGAATGCCGAACAAGTTGCCTATCTTTGCAAAGATGACATCGCAAACTACCAAACGGCCATGCGAGCGACACAAGGAATTTAGTACACCGTGGTATTTTCGTGTTTTTCTTCCTGTGTTTTTAGTTGGTAAGCGGTTCAGTAGGTTTATACACGTTCTGCTGTTTAGAGAGTGCATAGGTAAAGTAGAGGATAGTAGAGTGGCAGTGGTTTTGTTGTAAGTTTGTACTCTCTTTTTTCTTATCGTCTAATAAAAATCCGGCAAATCTCTTGCCGCCCTTCTAAAAATCCATTGTATCCAATCTCTCACTTCATATATCCACTTCTAGTTCCTATCATCTGGCCGGCCCCCGATGGCTGCTTGCCATCTTCTTCCATGCTTTGTCTCAACACGTGGTCATGTTTGTCCGTGTCAATTAATTTAGGCTCAATCGTGGTCATGTTTGTCTCAACACAAAATTGTAGCTCATAAGCAAAATCCCCAATTACAACTATCACCAATTTGGAATGAATTTAGGATCGAGTACTACTACTTCCATTTGTGCCCGATGTAAGGAAAATAGACCTTGGCCCATTTTAGTTTGGATTTTGGTGTTTGATAATCAACATCATCAAATATGACTAATATGTTTACATGTTAATTTTTTAGTCCTATAGGTTGCAAAACATGGTTTGGACAAAGGCGACGTGATGATCCGAAGATCAACACCTCAAACAGGACCTTAAAAGGTCAAGAAAAGACCTCAAGATAGAGCATAGTCCCAGGCATGAAGATGGAACCGAGCCCGAAGAGAAGATCGTGTAGATTCAAATCAAGATAGGGTTTTCGGTGCCATAGGACACACGCTGATGTGGACCAGGTGCGCATCAGGTGCGTGTTTGGGAGATTGGGTGAAGTCGACACGCGCACCTAACGCATCTAATGAGAGAGAGCAGCGGCGTCCTATGCGACATCAACATGAATCACCGGTGCATCCGGTGAAGCAGTAGCGGACACGTCCAGTTAATTTTTAAGCACTCGGAAGCTCTATGGATAGACAGCAGACGCTGGAAGCTGCGCGTCTAATGCTCTCTAACAGAGGCAACGACAAGTTCGCGCGCAACGGTCGGGAGCCGACCGCCACGGCCGAGAAGGTACCGGATGCGTCCGATGCAGACGAGCAGTGCATCCAGTGCATGTCAGAAAGGCTGGTTTTGCCACTAGTGACTACATTCTCATTTGGACCTATAAATACCCCCATCCAACCAGCCATTATGAGCCCGAATGGGTTGCCAAGTTCAGTCAGATCCTCGCCGCACTGTCATGTATCCAATCCAGTCATCGACTTCTACGTTGACACTGCCGTGCGCTGCTTCCTATCAGCGCATGTTGGGTTAGAGAGTCATATAACAAGATGATTGCAATCGACCCGAGTCTCTCATGCAATGGTTCCACCATGATGGGATTCCATGACTTCCTCAGGACAGGTCTTCTCACTACAATGACCATGGTCGAGCTCAGGGCGGAAGCCTCGGCTCATCATGATTCTGCTTGTGCGGCGCCATTCAAGGGAGCTCACGAAATGAAGCTGATGCCATCACATCCATGAAGACCTAGGCTTTGAAATCGTGGCCGCGTGGTCAAAGGACGTCAGTGATATGGGCCACCTCGCTAGGGTGGTGAACTCTTGCTGTGTGATGGTTGGCGTGCATGGTGTTGGGCTCACCAACATGGTGTTCTGTCGCACAACGGCACGTTCCATGGGGTGGCATGAAATGGTGGGCGCTGGTATGCCTTTGGTGAGCTAGTGCAAGGCTGGGACTCAGGTACATCGAGTATGACACAACGATAGAGGAAACAACATTGAAGGACAAGTATTCTAAGGACCACCCACCCTATACATCGATCTTGTTGACACCCAAAATTGTCCCAATGCATTTTTGTCAATTTGGATATGCTTAGAAGGTAAAGGACATGCTTGGGGTCAAGAAATATCGCAAACATGGAAGAGATCACACAAGGAAGAAAGCGAGCCATGGCGAGCTATTCAAGTCAGCTTAGCTGGTTTTCAAACCGGCTTAGCTGGCTCCTCTCCTCTAGGCGGCCAAGTCAGGTGCCGGACAAGCTAAATCGGCCTTCACTTAACCAAGTCCTATGCCTTGCTCCGTGAAAACCGGCTTAGCCGGGTTGAGGACCGGTTAAGCCGGATCATCCTGTGTTGCGAACCAAATTCTATCTAATTCATTTTTTTGGTCGGTTTGGCACTTGGAACGTATATAGATTGTTTCCTAAGGGGATAATACCACCCCCGCTATATATTGAGAGGTTGACGCCAAATTTGATCCCATTTACCAAAAAATTGACAAAACATAACATATCTCTCTTTTTCTCCAATTTTGCTCTTTTCAACCCCTCTACTTGTTGTCCAGTCATCCTTTCGATGAGTTTACCGGCGATCTTAGGCGACATTGCTGGTCCTAAGAGATCCTTCTTGTGAATCCACCTGACGGATCTTTCCAAAGGGTGTTCCGAAGCTTTTTTTTTTTTTTTTTTTTGCCAAGGACGAACTCTACATCGGTCTCATCGATCTCTAGATCGGTTTGATCGATCATGCTACGTTCCTTGCTATGTTTGCAGGTTGTGCGCGACCTCTAGGGCATCCAAAGGCCACTGGTTTGTTGGCATAGATTCGTTTTTGTGTCAAGAGATCGGTTTATGTGTGTTTGAGGGCTGTTCCACAAACTTCACCGTGGAGCAGCTCCACAAAGACCTAGAGTTTGTAGAGCACCCCATTAGGTGCTCTCAAAACTCTACCTTTTTTGACTCGAAATGAGTGCATAGAGCCAAAACCGTTTGGCTAAAAAAAGGGTAGTGGAGCTGAGAAACGTGGACTAGAACAGTCCCAAACACCCCGGAGTTATGAGGCACCAAGTGTTCCTGTCCATCACAATAGAGTAGAGTTGGAAGCATCCAGTCAGTGGTGTGGTGGATCAACAATGTGAACTTTTGCTTTTCTTTGATGGTTCTAGCTTTATTAGTTCCTAGTGTGCAGTCACTATATTGTAGAATAGTACATGAAAATATTTTTCGAAATATAGCAGCACATGTTCAATTTATTTCGAAAACATGACTTCACGCGCATTTGGTTAAGATGCCAAGTTCACTTTTTTTGGTCATTTTGTCCATAGTGCTTTCTTGTATACTTGAATTGTTGTGGAACGACCTGAGGGGTCCATGCTCATTAGAGCCTATCCGGCGGCAGCCGTCTTGTAGCTGGTCGTATTTGAGATTGGTCTGTTCTTAGGATTATCTCCAATACATAGGGGTTGAGCTCGGTATTGAAGATGTGTAGATTTAGTTGTAGCTGAATAATATGGAAATGGGCTTCTACTTCATTTCTCAATGCCAAAGACATTCAAACAACAGAACTGGCACTACGATTCCAAATTCCATGTCTGAATATCTACATCCACATGGCATGTTATGTATATTTTCTAATTATTCGGCTAATAGTTTTTACGGATAAGTCGGCTAAAGCTATTTTTGTTTTGGAAGATAGACAATGCACCATTGCTAAGCAAGCTCAAGGGAACATGGCAATACACTTTCGACAGAGTTAGCTTCAAATTGAAAATAATAATATATTCCACCATGTAGAGACCAAATAAACTTGCATGCGTTAGATACATATTTAATTTGATATATTATCAAGAGTGGAAAATAACTTAACAAAGCACATAGCAATGAGTATCAATTTTAGGTTATATCAATATTTCACATGGTAATACATTTCTTAAGTTGTTATCTCAAATAAGTTTAAACATTCTGAAGAAACATTATGTCATATCAATATTAGCAATTTAATTTAAATACTATGTGGTATATAGAACAATACTACTACATATATAACTTTTTGTGATGCAACAAATTCAACTATGTGTTTTACAAAAGAATACCACTATATATTTAATTTTTGATATAACAAATTGAACATATTGTCATAATGCAAGGTGAAATGACTAGCTGAACCAATGGGGTAGACATGGACATAGATTATTTTCTTTATGTCCTAAAAAAAATGAATAAAAAGATTTATAAGTAATTATATTTGAACTTAACCCATATAAACAACAAAAAAATAACTAGATTAAACATTGAAAGCTTAAATATAGTTTTATTATGTCATAGAAATAGTGAAACCATATCTTATATCACTTAATAGTTATGGAAAAAAAAGATATATTCCAAAGTACTACCTATTGAGATCCCGGTAGAGCCTCCAAAAAAAGAGAAAAGTCTATAAACTCTCGTAAAACCATAGATGTCCAACTATCAAATCCCTAGACTGTATTCAATATTGATAATAATATCCAAAGGATATATTCTTTTTCTAAACACTTACAAACCTCAACGGTGTGTAAAACAATATAAATAACCTACGCATCTATATTCAAATTACCCACAACACCATTAAGAAACATGATAGGTAACCTAATTATCCACCTACTATGATGTTAAATCATCGATATAAGGCCTAAAACTTGCAAATAATTGCATACTTGACGTTATGATGGATAATCTACATAAGCCATTAATTTTTGCATCTAAATTACCACTTATGTCTTCATAAAGCAAATAAAATATCCCCTCAAATCTACAAACAAATCATCAACTTCTTCTATAACAAGAAATGTTTAAATAACCACAGTATATATATTTCTACATGGTCCACTTTTATTAATACTAATATATCAAAAATTTGATAAAATAAACATGCATGTTGTACCATCATGTAAACCATGTGTTGGGGAGGGACTCGCCAAGGGACCCCTAGTAGCTCCTGGACCAAAACGCGACACCCCGCAGTGGTGGGGGACCCGAGACCCGGCGACACCGCCTTGAGCGGGGGCCGTCGGAGTCTGACACCCAACACCCCGCGGCGCGGGGGGCAGCGTCGTCGGGCGACCCCGCGGCGCGAGGGGCGACGAGACGGCACACACCCGCAGGCGCGGGGCGCTGAAGTCGGAGGGCAACACCCCGCAGCGCCAGGGGCAGCGGTCGGAGGCAACACCCCCGCAGGGCTGGGGCGGCGACGCCGGGCGACACCGCGGGGCGTGGGGGAAGCGAGGCGAACAAGCCAGGACCGAGTAGCGGCGGAAGGAGGGAAAACCTAATGAGGTCCGGAGGAGCCCGGATGTGCTATTACCCTTGTGCCCTTAGCGTAGCTTGTGCGGAATGCCCTTCGTGGGCCCTAGGACGTAAGTGGCAAGTAGGCTTTGTCCTCGATTTGTAACTACAGTAAACGCCGGCCGGGACGCCTATAAATACGGACCGACGGGGACGTATGTAGGGGAACGGTTGGTGGAAACTTTTATGACCTATCAATCAAAAAGTCGCTTTCTTGGGATCGACACCTTTGTCCACGTCACGCACTTGGGGACCCGGCTTATTGTGTCTCACTTCACTGGGAAGCCCTGCCCCTCCTCCCGCTACCCTCGTAGCGAAGGTTAGGAGGGCAAAGCGCATTCACGCTTGGCGCCGTCCGTGGGGATCGACACGAAAAGCATGCCGGCAAACACCGGCAACACAAGGGGGCTTGGCACTCCGCCAATCGGGGCCATCCACCACCCCCGCCCGGCACCCGGCCCCGCCCGGCCGGACCACCCCCGAATGGGCGCAGCCCCTCCGGGACCCCGCCAACCTCGGGTCAGGGAGGGCGTCGCGCCTACAACCGCCCGGGGCGGGCCCAATCCCTCCTCGGCGCGGGGAGCGGCGTGGGAGCTCCCCGGTCGAACGCGTGTCCGAGGGCACCGGGGCCCCGGGGACACGGCCGGTCGTCACGGAGGTCCCGCAGGGTTGGGGCTCGGTGGTGCAAAGAACCACTACGCCAACCGCCCCTGGATGCGGGGACTTCCTCGGGGCATTCGGAGGGTTCGGCGAGGGGCTAACCGAGGACGAGGACGAGGAGGCGGCCGGAGCGGCGGCCCTTGAGGCGCCGCAAGCTCGGACGCCGAAAAACGCCGACACCGAAACCCTCGATCGGAGGCCGCTTACGCACCATCGTGGACCAGGCCGAGGCAGCCGAGGACGCCTAGTTTGGTCGAGCAACAATGGGTAGCCGCCAAGACGAGATACATGGTCCGCATGCGGCCCCGCATCCCGACTCCCGATCAAGCACAAAGGGCGCTACCCCGCCAACCACCTCCCCCACCTCCACCGCCCATAATTACCCGCAGCATGCCCGCCGCCTATGATCAAGCAAGACGCCCAAACCCCGCCCCGGGGCGGCAACCACCGCCGCAACGAGAACCAAAACCCGCGGGCCTCACATTATGACCCCGCTTCGCCTCTATCCTTCGCCCTCCTGCTGGCGGAGTGGACCGTGATACACCGGGCAGACAGATCCATGCCAGTTCATCATGTCGTACGAGGCGGCCGTGGCAGTAGTAGGAGGGGATAAGTCCACCATGACCAAATCTTTTGTCATAGTGGCAAGGGACATCGCGCAATCATGGTACTCCACCCTACCCCCCGCCACGATCAGCAGCTGGTCAGAACTTCGAACTGCCTTACAGACAAATTTCAAGGGGGTAGACTCGACTACAGCAAACTCCACGGAACTCCTCAGTGTCATCCAGCGGCCAACGGAGCCCCTAAAAGACTGGTGGCGGAGGTTCCTCCATACCAAGGCAAGGACCGAGGGGGTGACCGACCAAAGTGTCATCATGGCGGTCCTGGCTTGCATAAGGCCGGGCCCTTGCCATTCCAAGATCGAAAGAAGGCAGCCGAAAACCCTCACGGAGCTCCACGAGATAATGGAGAAATACTGCAGAGCCGACACCAGCCACAAGGCCAAGCTCGAGGCTTCCCGACCCCCACCCTCGCAGCCCGCAACCCCGCAGCAGAGACCGCCGAGGGCGGAACACCTTAACCACCAAGACCGCGCCAGGGTCACGGCCATAGACACAGCACCACCACCAGAGCAAAGAGCAAACCACCCACAAAAGCAAACCTACCAAGCAAGGGACCAGCGGGCCTATAACCCGCGCGACAAGCGAGGTCCATCCCAGCAAAAGCAGCCCTACTGCCATTATTGTGGGGCAGACAAGGGCCACTACACCAAACAGTGCCCCTACTTCGCAAAGGTGAAAGAATACATGGACAGCCAACTAGCCTCCCAGCAAGCCCAGCGCCAAATCAACCATACCAGAAGACCAGCCCAACCCCCGCGGCACAATCACTACTCCTACACCCCTCCAAGCTACGCGACCCCCTCCATACCTGGCTTCAGCTACCCGGCCTTCAACCAGCCACCGTACCACCACCCGACAAAGACCCCACGCCACGGCGGCCAGGCCTACACAAAGCCACCCACCCCCGAAGCCCCGGGACACTATCCCCCGGCCCCACACAACCACCACCCCCGCCACTCCCAACTTTACCACCACCACCACCCCCACCACCGCCAAGTAAAGCAAGAAATGCCGACCACGCTAAACAATCCTACCTCCGCTTACGGCGAGATCTTAGCCATCACAGGGGGATCAAACGAAGATCACGGAAATAAAAGGCAGAGAAAAGAGTACTACCGCAGGGTGCATCACGTGGCCGTGGAGGGCCCTCATAAGAACAATCAATGGTCCCACATCCCAATCACATTCAGCGCAGCAGACATGAGACTCAAGGATTACCCCCACACCGACGCGATGGTAATTAAGACAAACATCGCAGGTTGGATCGTGAACAAAATCCTGGTCGACACGGGCAGCTCCGCAGACATCCTGTTCTCCTCAACCTTCGACCGCATGAGACTCGATCGCAACCTCCTGGAGCCTGCGGGAAATCCCCTCTTCGGTTTCAGAGGCCAGCAAGTCAGAGCAGTAGGAAAGATTACCCTGCCAGTGACCTTCGGGGACCAACCGCACCCCCGCACCGAAAACATAACCTTCGATGTCGTCAACATGCACTACAATTACAATGCGATTTTCGGCAGAGGCATCATCAACGCGTTCGGGGCTGTGATCCACCCAGGCTATCTCTGCATGAAAATGCCCTCGATCACCGGGGTCATAGCAGTCTTCGGAGACCAGGACCTCGCAAGGAGCGCCGAAGGGGCAGTCGCCCCAGGGCAACGAAACGTGCACGCCCTCGAACAGGACAGGGACGCTGAAGAAAAGGAGAGGGAAAAGAAAGAAAGTAAAGACCCCAAGGAAGAACAATACAGACCCCCACGCGCCCAACCAATGGAAGAAACAAAACAGATCAGCCTGTTCCCGAACGACGAAACCAGGAAAGTAACCATCTCCGCTGCCCTGGACCCCGAATACGAGGCTAACCTAACCCAGTTCCTACGCGATCACTGCGATGTCTTCGCTTGGTCGGCCGAGGGCCTTCAAGGGGTTGACCGAGAAGTGATCGAACACAGGCTTAACATCAAGGAAGGAGCAACCCCGTGCAAGCAGAAACTTCGGCAAATGTCCGACGAACAGAAGCAAGCAGCGCAGGTCGAGGTCAACCGCCTCCTAGACGCAAAAGTGATAAGACCGGTTAAATACCCAACTTGGTTGTCCAATGTAGTTCTGGTCAAGAAAGCAAGCCTCTCCAAGGATAAGACAGAACCTCCAAGATGGAGAATGTGCGTGGATTTCACAAGTCTCAACAAAGCCTTCCCAAAGGATGATTTCTCGCTTGCATGCATTAGCACCCTCGTGGATGCCGCCGCGGGGTGCGAGATGTTATCACTGCTCGATTCCTTCTCGGGGTATCACCAGATTTGGATGAGCAAGGAGGACGAGGAAGAAACCAGTTTCATAACACCCTTCGGCATGTACTGTTTCAGAAGAATGGCAGAAGGCTTCCGGAACGCAGGGTCGACCTTCGCAAGAATGACAGCAGAAGTCCTCGCGGGCGACAAGGCAATCTCCGCCTACGTCGATGACATCGTGGTCCAGAGCAAGCTCCGGCAAGATCACATCGCAGACCTCGAAAGGGCATTCTTAAAGCTCCACGGGGCCAGACTGAAACTGAACCCCGCCAAATGCGTCTTCGGAGTCAGCAAAGGAAAGTTGCTGGGATGCCTAGTCTCCGCGAGGGGGATAGAAGCAAACCCAACCAAGATTCAAGCGATCACTCAAATGGAACCCCCGACAAACAGAAAGCTGGCACAGCGCCTGGCGGGTCGCATGGCCTCCCTGAGCAGGTTTATTTCAAGGTCCGCCGAGCGGGGCCTGCCTTTCTTCCAGGTCCGGAGGGCATCGGAGCCTTTCAACTGGGGCCCAGTGCAGCAGCAAGCTTTCGAAGACCTCAAGCAATACCTCCTCAACCTCACGACCCTCGTGGCACCTGAACCCGGCGAGGGCCTACTGCTGTATGTGGCAGCCTCCCCGCACGCAGTAAGCGCAGTCCTCACTAGGGAAGTCCCAGAGCAATACCAAGTGCGCCAGATCCCCATTTACTATGTATCAGAAACACTCGAGGGCCCAAAAAGCAACTACACCGAGCTCGAAAAGGTAGCTTACGCAGTGGTCATGGACGCACGAAAACTCAAGCATTACTTCCAGGCACACGAGATTACAGTACCGTCTTGCTTCCCATTGGAAAACATCTTCAGGAACCTCGAATCAGTGGGGAGGATAGCCGGGCCGGGCGATGAGCTAGGTGACCACGCGATCAAATCTGTGGGCAGAACGGCAATCAAGTCTCAAGCCCTGGCAGATTTCGTAGCCGACTGGACCCCCGACGTGTACAACCAGGCCGCGAAGTTAGACCCAATATGGACAGCATACATAGATGGAGCATGGGGCTCCAAGGGCGCGGGGATTGCCGCCATTCTCATATCTCCATCCGGCGTAAAGCTCCGTTACGCCGCGAGGTTGGATTTCCCATGCACCAACAACATAGCAGAGTACGAGGCGCTTTTTGGCCCGACGACCAAGCTCCGGCCCCGTCGGTAGCGAAGAGCCATCATCGAGCAGACTCGAGGTCGTTTGGGCCATGTCGAGAAAAGCTGCAGAGCCCGCAATCCAGAATTGCAGAAATACCTTCTCAGGGTCAGGAAGACGGAGGCCTTCTTTCTGGGCATCACAACAAAAACCATCACGGGAAGGGACAACGGCAAGGCCGATGAGCTAGCGAAGGCAGCAGCAACACGAAACCCGCTACCCCCCGACGTATTCTACGAGGTCCTAACAAAGCCGGCCGTTGAAGGGCCCCCGCCCGCAACCAAGTCCGTGAACGCCATAACAAGCGAAGATTGGAGAGCCCCGATAATAGCGTACATCAAAGGGCGCCGAACCAGAATCAAAGGAAGAGGAAAAGAGAATAGCTCGAAAATGCGGGTACAGATTAATCGATGACCGGCTTTACAAGGCATCGATCCACAAAGACCTTGGCTCCAATGCGTCTCAGCCCCGGAGGGGAGGGCAATCCTCGCGGAGGTCCATGAGGGCATATGCGGTTCACACAACGGACCCCGCGCGCTAGTGGGAAAAGTGTTCAGACAAGGTTTTTACTGGCCCACGGCATTAAGTGACGCAGAGAACCTCGTCAAACACCGCGAGGGGTGCCAACTGACAACTCACCACTCTAACCTCCCCGGGGCCGCAACCACTCCAATTTGCCCGACATTGCCTCTCCAAAGATGGGGCATTGACCTTGTCGGACCAATGCCAGCAGCGTCAGGGAACCTCCGCTACGCAGTCGTAGCTATTGAATACTTCACAAAATGGATCGAGGCCCGCCCCCTCGCAACAATAACCTCACGTTCGTGTAGAAGTTCTTCCGGCAACAAATCATATGCCGTTTCGGGGTCCCAAGAGAGATCATAGTAGACAACGACACGCGCATTCCGACCGCGAGGCTTTCAAGCAATTATGTTTCGGTCGGAACCAAGATCCACTTCGCCTCCTGTCGGACACCCCGGTCTAATGGCCTGCGTCGCCGGGGCCAACGGCACAATACTCCAAGGCATCGGCTCAAAAATCCAAGGCAAGCCTAGGGGAACCGGGCGGAGCATCTTACACCGATGGTTTGGTCACACAACACCTCGAATGCGGGGCAATCAAATTCACCCCATTCAAGTTGTTGTTTGGGGAAGAGGTTGTACTCCTAGAGGAACTCACTCATGGCTCTCCAAGGACAACCCTCGCGTCAGCGAGAGGAAAGCACCCCGCTCGCGAGTGACCTTGTTGAAGAGGCCCGCAACCAAGCCGTTCTTAACCTCCACTCGTGATCAAGAAGAAACCCGCAAGTGGCGAGACAAGAAGGTCAAGCCCCCGCAACCTCGTGATCGGAGACTTGGCTCATCGAAAGCAAAACGCACGCGGATGGCGAGGGAAGTTTGTCGCCAAATGGTCAGGACCCTTCCTCGTCACAAAGTCGACTAGACCCGGCTCATTACCACCCGCAAGACCTCGACGGAAACGACCTACCACGCACCGGAACATAGGCGACCTTCGCAAAGACTACCCATAGCAAGACACCCCATTTCGCGAAGCCGTAAGATTTCCCTCTTCATTTCTTTTTCCTTTTTTCTCTACAAGTTTTTGTAAGACTCTATCATGTAACCGGGGCTGCACTCTTTTTCCTCGCGAAGGGGCGTGAGGTTTTTTAACGAGGCAGCACCCCATCTTATCAATATATATGCAGATCTTTCCCCAAAAAGCTTGTCTCCACTTTGTTCTCGAAACACAACGCCGAAAGGGGCGGAGCGGTGACCCTCCGCCCTCATCGGCAGACTCCGACAAAAATGATTGGCCTCGCCAGGGGCTTAGCGTCCACCCTCGCCCCAGGCCAAGCCAAACATGCCAGGGGCTCGCAAAAATACAACCCCGACACGGACCCCGAGTATGGGCCGCGCGGAGGTATAAAAAAGACGCGCACCCTGGCAAAACACGCCAGCGGCTCACAAAAACACAACCCCGACACGGACCCTGAGTATGGGCCGCCGCACCGAGGTACAAAAAGACGCGCACCCTGGCAAAACACGCCAGCGGCTCACAAAAACACAACCCCGACACGGACCCCGAGTATGGGCCGCGCGGAGGTACAAAAAGACGCGCACCCTGGCAAAACACGCCAGGGGCTCGCAAAAATACAATCCCGACACGGACCCCGAGTATGGGCCACGCGGAGGTACCAAAAAGACGCGCACCCTGGCAAAACACGCCAGGGGCTCGCAAAAATACAACCCCGACACGGACCCCGAGTATGGGCCGCGTGGAGGTGTTAAAAAGACGCGCCCGGCAAAAACACGCCAGGCTCGCAAAAACAACCCCCGACACGGACCCCGAGTAAGGGCCGCGGAGGTACAAAAAGACGCCACCCTCGGCAAAACATGCGAGGGCTCGCAAAAACGCAACCCCGACACGGACCCCCGAGTATGGGCCGCGTGGAGGTACAAAAAAGACGCACCCCGCAAAACACGCCGGGCTCGCAAAAAAAAACACGACCCCGAGTATGGGCCGTGGAGGTACAAAAAAACGCGCACGGCAAAACACGCCGTGGGCCCCGACACGGACCCCGAGTATGGGCCGCGCGGAGGTACAAAAAAAAGACGCGCACCCTGGCAAAACATGCCAGGGGCTCGCAAAAACGCAACCCCGACACGGACCCCGAGTATGGGCCGCGCAGAGGTACCAAAAAGACGTGCACCCTGGCAAAACACGCCAGGGGCTCGCAAAAATACAACCCCGACACGGACCCCGAGTATGGGCCACGCGGAGGCACCAAAAAGACGCGCACCCTGGCAAAACACGCCAGGGGCTCGCAAAAATACAACCCCGACACGGACCCCGAGTATGGGCCGCGCGGAGGCACCAAAAAGACGCGCACCCTGGCAAAACACGCCAGGGGCTCGCAAAAATACAACCCCGGTACAGACCCCGAGCATGGGCCGCGCAGAGGCACAAAAAAGACGCGCACCCTGGCAAAACACGCCAGGGGCTCGCAAAAACGCAATCCCGACACGGACCCCAAGTATGGGCCGTGCGGAGGTGCAAAAAACGCGCACCCCGGCAAATCACGCCAGGGGCTCGCGAAACGTTAAGCCCCACGCGGGCCCTAGGTATAGCCCTCACGCAAGGCCAGTACGACATCAAGGACACCGACAGTTAAGCCACTCAGTATAACGCAATAAACAGGCCCACCAACAAAAGGACAGACACTTCAATACCCTCCCAGGAAAAGGACCTAACCTCATCAAGTCCGGCTAGAGGCCACGCACCGCCGTACAACCCCCGCGGCACTATAAAACCAACACCAGCACCACACCAGCAGCACATCACAAAACCCACAAGCCAAGAGAAAGTACGTAGGCAACGCAATGCACCCAGAGCTAGCTAGCCCACGCTCCTACAGTACGAACCGCCACAAACCCCGCAAAAACCAACACCACCACACCCCCGACACCGCGATGGAAAATGTAAAACACCAACAACTAGCAACGCAACAAGGACTCCCCACGGACACAACCGCCAGAGCCGGCCAACAACCCCACGCACCTAAATCCATCGCTCAGCGGAGCCTCGCCCCCGAGGGTGGACACCGCAATGGAGAATGTAACATCCTCCTGAGCGGCAAGCCACCAAAGGAATCAAAGTTCCAAACAACAGCGCCCGGGGAGGACGCCTGCTCGAAGACCCCGCGCACAATGCAGAGCTGCAGCACTGAACCCCGCATCAACCGGACCTCTACAAGAAGGGCATTCAGCGCAAGTTTCCCAACCGTCACTCCGACACCACATCAACCAACTCGGGAGAACCCTAGACATCCCGGAGAAGAAGACAAGGAACCCCGCGTCCGCACAGGTGGGAATAGGAGGCCTCGGGAAAAGCCATCTAGCAGGCAACCCCGCGTATCTTAGAAACCCAGGGTAACCTTGGGCAATCTAGTAGAGAAGCCTAGCTAGTCGGGTTTCCTCTCTCCTTAAGCAAGGAAAGCATTGCGGATAACCAATTCACTACGCACAAAAACATGTATCCGTGTCTCGAGAGTTGAAATATTGCGACTTCGTCTACACGACTAAAAATCCCGCAAAATAGCGAGCCTCACTAAAAGAAGCAGAGGGCGTCGCTGCGACTTCGTCTACACGACTAAAAATCCCCAAAAGCAGCGAGCCTCGCTAAATGGCGAGAGGGCGTCGGCTGCGACCGTCTACACGACTAAAAACCCCGCAAAACAGCGAGCCTCGCTAAAAAAAAAGAGGGCGTCGCTGCGACTCCGTCTACACGACTAAAAACCCCGCAAGCGGCGAGCCTCGCTAAAAAGAAGCGAGAGGGCGTCGCTCCGACTCCGTCTACACGACTAAAAGCCCGCAAAACAGCGAGCCTCGCTAAAAAGAAGCAGCGGCGTCTTTGCGACTTCGTCTACACGACTAAAAGCCCCGCAAAACAGCGAGCCTCGCTAAAAGAAGCAGAGGGCGTCGCTGCGACTCCGTCTACACGACTAAAAACCCCACAAACAGCGAGCCTCGCTAAAAGAAGCAGAGGGCGTCGCTGCGACTCCGTCTACCCGACTAAAAACCCCACAAAACAGCGAGCCTCGCCAAAAAAAGCAGAGGGCGTCGCTGCGACTTCGTCAGCACGACTAAAAACCCCGCAAAACAGCGAGCCTCGCTAAAAGAAGCAGAGGGCGTCGCTGCGACTTCGTCTCCGCAACTAACAACCCCGCGAAAACAACGAGCCTCGCTAAAAGAAGCAGAGGGCGTCGCCGCGGTCCCGTCCAATCACACAACAACCTCGCGAAGGGGGAAAAGCCCACAACAACCCCGCGATGGGGGATAAGCTCAAAACAACCCCGCAAGGAGGGTCAAGTTTACAACAACCCCACGAAGGGGGGACAGAATTACAACAACCCCACGAAGGGGGGACAGAATTACAACGACCCCGCGAAGGGGGGATAGAATTACAACAACCCCGCGACAGGGGGATAGAACTATAACAACCCCGCGAAGCGGGGGCAGGATCACACCAACCACTCAACCACAGACCTGGGCAGCCACCCACCCTACAAAACCCTCCAGCACTTCCTCCACAAAAGCCACCGCGACCCGCTCCACAAACTCCGCCACGTCCACCACCTCGATCTCAGCGTAAGAAACCCCGCAACCTCCACCCGACTCGTCATTCACCACCAAGGCATCGCTAGCCAGGCAGAGCAGCCCCACAGCAGCGGTTTCGCCCTCACGATAGGGAGCGATCCCGACAGAACCCTCTGCCGAAAAACCCGCCGCAGATCCCGGACATCCAACTCCACGGGCTCCGGCTTAGGAATAACCACCGCACCCTCGCTGTCCACCTGGAAACTGACCTCACCAAGAGCAATTGCCACCGCCTCTCCATCCTCGAGGTCCTCGTCAAGAACGACCGACGAGGGCCCCGCCCCAAAAACTACCCGCTCAACTTGACGGTCGGTCAGGTCGTATCCGCGCCAAAATGCTTCAGCAGCCTGGTTCCTCACATCGTACCTCCGAGTTCGACCCCACCAAAACGCCTCAAAACTTAAACCCGGATACTTAGTCATAGCGTGAGCCCAAGTCTCCCCCGAGATGTAAATATCTTGATAATTCATCATCAGGGGGACGACGTTCAGCACCGCCCGCGCAGGCCCCGCAGGATCCTGCGCGGCAGAGCCAAGAGTTAGAATTCATACCCCGCAAAATTTAACACACCCCCGCAAAATGACGCGACCAACAACGCAGTAAAACATAGAGCCAGTAGCATATTAGCAACCAGATTCACCCTCGACGAGGCGATCACAACCAAAAAGTGCACAAAATTCCTTTACAATATACCCAGAGGGGCCCCTAACCCTACATCCTCTCAACGCTATCACTCCCGCGAGGCATCCTCTCAACGCTATCACTCCCGCGAGGCATCAACTTGGCGTGGGGAAGAGGGCCCCGAGCCGTCATGATAGCCTCGGCGCTCTCGGAGCTTCGGCACCGTCGATCTCCTCCGCTGCCACACCCCCGAGGCGTTCCTATCTGTAGCTGCGACCCTCGCACCAACGATGGAGGGATCTTCGACCCCCGGGGCCTCCCCAGCGACAGGGGTCACGTCATCACCCGCTTCAAGCACAGCCGCCAAAGCCTGCACACCAAGAAACTCAGTCAACAAAACGCATAGGTTACGTGGATATGTACATCAAGGTTTGAGAAGCCAAGGGAAGAACACGTACCCGTGCGATCGCAGCTTGGGCCTCCTCCATGGCGCGTCATGCCCATTCTCAAGAAAGAACTTCTTCAAAACGCCCGCCAAATAGCGGAGGTCGGCATCCTCACGCACCACCGCCCATCTCCTCCCTCTTTGGAAACTTGAGCTTGCGGGGCTCGTCGAGATGAGGACACCCAGCGGACCGGAGGGTGACGCCGGAGAATGTCGACCACCAGCCACTCTGCGGGGCGGCGGGCTCCCAGCAGGCAGCGGGGCGAGCCGGAGCTCCCCCGCATCCACCGGGATGCTGTCCGTGGTCTCCTTCACCGAGCTCATCTCGGTAAGCCAGCCTCGTCACACGTAGAGAGCCTCGCTCCAACTCCGCCACCTTCTGCAGGGCGGCCTCCGCTGGCCTTGGCTTGACGGGCCGCGGTGGCCAAGTCAACATTCCGGCGCGAGGTCTCCACCACTTCGTCGCGCGTCTTCTTAAATTTCTCCCGCAAGGTGGAGTACGCCGCCGCCTACTTCTTCTTTCGGCGGTGAGCCGCGAGACCTCCGCGCCGGCACGACGACGTCGTCGGCCCTCCGCTGCGGCAGCTCCGCGTCATCCCGGCGTCGCGCGCGGCCCGACCCTCCGCGGCCCGCGCGAGGACCAAGATCTCTCGCAGCCTTCACGGCAATGTCACGGCCAAGCTCGGGCCGGCGAAGCTCGGTCGATGCTCATCCTCCGGGATGCGAACCCGGCCATACACTGTGCCCAGGAAGCGCCGCTCGGCCTCGTTGGACTCGAACTAGCACTCCCCGACATCGGGGCCAGTGTACAGGTCCGAGCCCGGCGCCACCGTCCCAACCTCCTCCGCGAACCCAGGGAGCTGCCGACGCAAGCAACGGCCGTGTCCCCGCTTCTCGCTGTGCTCCTCGTCGTCGAGCTCCCCCTCGATTTCCCGGCCCTCCACCAGGATATGACACGGGCACGATCGGTCGACCGGGGCAGGAGCGGAGGGGCACCACCGAGAGGGCTCCATGGTGGAACCGCGCGCCCGGTCACGGCGTAGGCGCCTCGATCATTGCCGACGCCCGGGGCCCCACCACCGGCCGCGGCGCGCGGCACCTCTTCGGTCGAGGCATGCTCGACCACGGCGGGGACTCCACCTCCTCATCCCGTGGGTAAGGGATGTCTCCGCCCGCGACCGGGGAGAGGACCCGGTCCTCGTCGACCCGGCTCCTCGACCGTCCTCCTCCCTCGCTCCCGCTGGAGCTGGCGATATCATGAATAAGAGCGGCCGCCCCCCAGCGATCGGGGGGCGCCCGCAGCCGACGAACCTCCGCGGCTCCGTGATGCGGCGACCCCGCATCCACCCGCGGCCTTCACGCCCCTGCTCCCGCCCACGCCTGCGCGGCTGCCCGCGGGGCCATCGGGACTGAGCTGGTCCTTTTCTTTTCGTTCTCGGGCCCGCCGGCCGTACTCCACCTCCTCCGGCTTGGGCCAATCTGAGTACAAGATGCCAAACCGGTCGAACACCCGGTTCAGCCTCCGGCGACTCCCGAGGGCCAGTCAAATCCTTTTGTACTCGGCATCCTCGCACTTTCCGATCAGCTCGTCGGTCCGAGCCTCGACCTCGATGAGGACTCGGCTGATCGCCGACTTCCGCGAGCTCGACCTCTGGATCTGGTGCTCCCCGAGAGTGTCGAACTCCGCCTTCGGGGACTTCAAGTCTAACCCCCGCAGCTTGTCGACTTCCTCCACCTCCGGCCACACCTGCGTCGACAGCAGGGGGATCACCCTCGCAGCAACAAATTCTTCCACCAAGTCACGCCCCGTCAGGTAACGGGACATGTTAGTCAGCATAGCTTGCTGCTCCGCCAAGGCGTCGGTCTCGGCCCACTGCCCTTCCGGAGGGTCACCGAGGTTGCGTAGGGCCCCGCACAACTCCGGAGCCTCCGGCAGCTCGTAATAGAACCACCTCGCCAACCAATCCGCCGACCACTTGCTTTTCTGCGCCTGCACAGGCAGCGAGCGACCTCCGCGGTACGCGAAGGTGTACACCGCGTACTGCGCCATCTGCTGCATCCCTTGCACGGTCCCCGCGGGGCGAGGTTGTGGGTGCACTCGGTGGGCGTAGAGGAATGCGTCCACGTCCGGCTCTAGGCCCTGTGAGCGGCAGGCCCAGACGAAGATTGAAAGCTTTGTGAAGCAGGCGGGGTTCAATTGGTGGAACCGGAGGCCAAGCCGCCGCATCACCTCCAGAACAAACTCCGCGACAGGGAAACGGAGACCGGCGGTGAAGAACTCCGTGAACACCACCACCTCTTTCGCCTCGGGCTTGGGGACGCGGTCGGCGCGCAGGGCCGGGCCTTCGCCCGGTCTAGGTAGCCTAGCTCCTCGTACTCCTTCAGATCGGCCTCAGTAACTTTGCTCAGTGGAAACATCAAGGTAGGAGAGGTCTCCTTCGCCTTACCCCTCGCAGCATCCACAGTCTTCGACATCTCTGACAATCCCAGGCTGAACAGAACCCTCGCTAGAGCGCTCTCCGAGGTACCCCCCCCCCAAACGAACGTAAACAAGAGCAAAGCACAAGAGAGCGAGCACGGGGAGGCAAGTGAAAGCAAGAGGGCGAGTGAAAAGTGAGAACGCAGAAATTTTACCGCGGCAGTGGCATCGGCTATTTATAGGGGCCAACGGACTCACCAGGAACGGACCCTGAGGACATCACGATCTGACGCCACGTACACAGACGGTTCACATTCGACGCCCCAGATCCTTCACAAGAACGCAACCGCCCCGCCCGCGACAAAGCCTAACACGTGTCAAAGCCCATATGCAGCCGGCCCAGCAGCAACTAGGGCGTCGCTGGCTAGGTTAGCCCCGCAAACGCCGCAGTCGTCCGCGGACCTCCCCTCAAGGTGATCGTTGCTCGGCCCGGATGGCACCGGACCATACCCCCCAGGGGCTACTGTTGGGAGGGACCCTCGCCAAGGGACCCCCTAGTAGCTCCTGGACCAAAAAGCGACACCCCGCGCGGTGCGCGGAGCGGCGTGACCCGAGGCGACACCCCGCAGGTGCGGGGGCAGCAAAGTCGGAGGCAACACCCAGCAGGCGCGGGGGGCAGCGAAGTCGGGCGACACCGCGCAGGGGCGGGGCGGCGACCGGCGACACCCCGCGGGGGCAGCGGCGAGTCGGAGGCAACACCCCGCAGCGCGGGGGGCAGGGTCGAGGGCAACACCCCGCAGGCGCGGGGCGGCGACGCGGGGCGACACCCCGCAGGCGGGGGGGAAGCGATGCGGAACAAGCCAGGACCGAGTAGCGGCGGAAGGAGGGAAAACCCTAATGAGGTCCGGGAGGAGCTAGGATATGTGCTATTACCCTTGTGCCCTTAGCAGAGCTTGTACCGGAATGCCCCTGCGTGGGCCCTAGACGTAAGTGGCAAGTAGGCTTTGTTCTGATTTGTAACTACAGTAAACGCCGGCCGGACGCCTATAAATACGGACCGACAGGACGTATGTAGGGGAACGGTTGGTGGAAACTTTTATGACCTATCAATCAAAAAGTCGCTTCCTTGGGATCGACACCTTTGTCCACGTCACGCACTTGGGGACCCGGCTTGAGGGCCCGGCTTATTGTGTCTCACTCACTGTGGGAAGCCCTCGCCCCTCCTCCTGCTACCCTCGTAGCGAAGGTTAGGAGGGCAGGTGCGTACCCCACACCATGTACACATGCATGCATGATAGGTAAACATATTTTTATGTTTGAGTGTTCATGAAAAATTATTTCCTTAATGAAACATAAACTAATGATAATAACACATTACTTAGCATTATACTAATAACCTTGTTACATATTTTATGTTGTTACTTTAGATATATTTATGTATTTTAACAAAACAATGTTTGGCATATATTTTTTTATTTATAGTATAACCTCATTATTGACCATATTTCTTGATAACAAAATTCATTTATGTTAGAGAAGTAGGAAAGATTAATGTAGCCCATATAGCTATATCTCCCTGGGCTAGTGAACCATTATTATGAACCTTAAATTATAATTCCTATTAAAGTTAGCACTGCGAACCTTCCTAGATCTCACTACAACCTCTACCATTGATTCTGTGCAACGTGATGCAAGTTTTAAATGATTATTTATGTCATCGTACTACTTAACTATGCATGTTATAGTATCAAATTCTTATCTTTAAAAAGTACAAAAGGATAGAACAATCACAATACTTCTATTAAACTTGAGAATAGTAAAAATTTGAGAGTCAAAGTTCAGATTCACGACATCACAATATTTTAGCTGGAACAAGAACCAACATAATAAGAGCATTTGTCTTCTAAAATTCTACCCTATGGAAAAGGACATGTTGATAGACTAGTTTTTTTTTCGACAATAACAACTTTATATATTAAGCAGCCATCTTACAAAACAGTACTTCGAGGAAGACCGTATTACAAGGAGGTCTATAGACCGGAATAGTGCAACTACTACATCGGCGAATACGAAGGCGAACTCGTCGGCGGTGGGCCGTAGGGGTGCCATAGGCGCATACACCCGAATGGAGGGACCACGCCATGCGTTGGTTGTAGTAGGGACGACAAAGCCATTGATGGAGACCGCACCGGACGACCGAAGGTTGAGTAGAAATTCCGTCGCCGGTGGTAGGAGATGGGGCTCGATGTCGATTCCCAGGTGGAGACAAGGTCACCATGTTCTCACCAGTAGTAGTTGCTGGCCTTGAAAGATTGGAGGCTGCAGGGAAGTTCCGGAGACGGGGGCGAGCGGTAGAGGAAGTGCAGTGTTGAAGAGTCAGCGTTGTCCACCACTCCCAGGGCCATGCACGTGTCCACTTCAGAGTGCAGAGAGAAAAACGTGGAGCAGTGCATGTACCACACGGTGTGTGGTTCACTGAATCCACGAAAAAATCTCCTGCATGAACCCCACGCGTCCCATGAGGGGGAGCAGGGAAACAGGCAAGGCCCACCCGTAGGGCCCATCGCAGCATGTGGAATTCGCTGGAAGCAGGGCGTGGACGAGCAGATTCCCCGCGGCGGCGCTTCCATTGAGCTCATCGAAGAGGGAGAAGTCGGAGAAGGAGATGGACGGCGCGCTGGGGCATCTCTCGCGGCCGGATTCCTCTCGGCTTGTTCCCCAAAGCACGGCTGCCCCACCACGCCCGAGGGCCGCGGCTCGCCGCCGCGCCGTTCTTTGCCGCCAACTCCTCCCTCCAGCATCGCGGAACCGCCCCAGCCGGCGACGACCGGGCCATCGAATAGCGGCAAGAAGTAGGCGCCCGGCTGGTCGGGAGGGGCGCCCATCTCCGCCGCCAAGGAGAGACGAGGGAGCGAGCAGGCCGTTGGCACGGTTGAGGTTGACATCGCCCTTTGCCAGTGCTCGCCCGGTGATTGGACAAGGAGTGCCACAACCACCGCCTTCCATGGCTGTCTTCAAGGAAACTAGGATAAAGAGGATAGAAATCCTCATGGCTCTTATTTGCTTGGGATTTTACAAGGTAGGAGAAGAGGGGAAAGAGGAAGGAGGAAGAAGGGGGCCGGTCCTCCTGCTCTACCACCGGCAAGGATGCCGGGGAGAGCAGGGGCCGGCAGCGGGAAAGCGGTGGGGCAAGCTCAAAGAAGGAGGGAGGAGGAAGACGGCATACGCCCGAATACTACTATGAGCTAATTCATGTTGATAGACTAGTTAAACTAGTTAGGTTTGGCAAGCAAGTGAATTAACAACTACTTAAAGGTTCGACTAGAAGTACACGAATTAACCTAACTTTTTAGATTTTCAATTGGCCTAACAATTAGACATCTTGTTGTTGGTTCCCCGAATTCAAGAGGGGTCCAATAATAGTAGTCCCCTGGTCCAAATAGAGCTAAAAGCAAGTATAGTAACTTTCATAAAAAAAAAACAGACTTTGTGATACAGTTAAGGAAAAACAGACTTTAAGTTTACAACCAGCTTGACCAAATTTAAAAAAAAAAACACTTTGTGATACAGAGCCCTGTATGAGTGAATAGGTAACTACTATCCAGCAACGACCTTCTTTCCAGGATGTGCTTGTAGCGGCCTCTCGGTTCTTGGAACGGGTGGCCAAAGACTTTTTTTCCAAGACGCATGAGTGGCAATCTAGTCTTAGATTGACAGTCATTAGTGTGTGTGGTTATATAAAACTATCAAAGACTGTGTGCCCAAGGGCAGAGGCCGGGAATGTTTCAAGACATTGTATCACCTTGATGTAATTTTTTGAAATTAATAAAAATTCTCATTTCCAAAAAAAAAGTAACTACTATGAGTAGGCTGAGAGATGAGCTGCAAAGATCAATACAGCGAGCAGCATGTATTATTAATCTTCCTCTAATAACCGTTGGTGCTCAGGTTGCACCTAAACTAATGGTGGTATTCCAAGACACTGAAACTTGTAGTAAAAATATAATAGGCCGCGCTGCAGTGATCCTTTTAATATATATATTAGCTCCCTCTTCCATAGTACGTCAATGCTATTAGCGCGTATACATGTGCGTGGGATTAAATGCTGCGCACAAACAAGTCAGCCCCTAGATTGTTGAGCTCCCAATTCAAAGCACGGATCGGTATGCGATAAAAGAATGGCATGCTTCTCAAAAAGCTTCGAGTTGGCTCCTAGTATTTGTGCAGGGCATTTCAGAGAGGCGTGGTGCAGGAGGTCCTATGCGAGATGATGAGGAGGCACGAGAGAACGAAGCAGCAGCATGGGAGCCGCGGAGGAAGGGCGGCACTGTGGCTCCTTCTGCCCCCTCTTCTAGTTCTGGTTGTGATGAAGACTAATTTTCTGCCGCAGGTTGCACGCTGTAAGTAAACCTACTTTCCATTCAATTCACATCAGCTCTTCGCTCTGTCCGATCTCTCCTGATTGCCATTAGTTTTGATTTTGCTGCTCTCCTCCTCTGCTTCAAGATTGCAGTATGGCATTTTGGCCTTTTAAGTTCGTTTTAAAAGCTGTTTCTTTTTTTATTTTTGTTTGGCCTTCTATGCTTTGATTTTAGTTGACAAAGAACCCTCAGTTTAATTGTGCTGAACCTCCAAATCTTCTCGAAATCTACAGTAGTGCTTACAGCATATATATAGCTGAAGGTTTAGGGAACACAAAGGAATTTTTATGTTTATTACCTAGAGTAAATTGAGATAACAATGTTTTAGAGGAAATGTATGCACCCATCATTTCAAGCTTTCTGAGAATAGGATTTAATGAATCTAAGAACAGCTCAGGTTATAGCACTTAGGGCACTCAACTCTACCATAGAGTCTAAAACTATTTATTACCTTGGGTAGCGTGGACTTGGAGTCCAAATAAGACTTGGAGTCTTGTTTTTCTCCCTCTCTCTTCCATAAATATCTTGACACATCAGTAGCGACATCAGCAAAGTGCAATAAATATGATGGTAATAAATAAGCTTAGACTCTATGGTAGAGTCTACATTGTGAGTGCCCTTACAAATGTGTTTAGTTGGTGAAATATATAGGGTTTGGTTAATGTAGCACTTTTCGTTTGTATTTGATAATTATTGTCCTACCATGGACTAACTAGGCTCAAAAGATTCGTCTCGCACTTTTCAGCCAAACTATACAATTTGTTTTTTTATTTACTTACATTTAATGCTCCATTTATGCGTAAAAAAAATTTGATGTGACAGTTACTGTAGCACTTTTTGAGTTGTCTTTTCACCAACTAAACATGGCCTGCAGTTAAGGAGGCCGGATTTGGCAAATTAACAAATGAAATGGTTCAAAGAGTCTCATCTTTAGGTAAGCTAAGATTGTATACTGACCTCTCTGCTTTCATCTACATCTCGATGTGAAATGCTTGACATAGAATGGTGCCTATATATTCAAGGTTTGGACAGTACAAGATGGCAGCAACAATCACTTGACGCAGAATCTGCGAAAGGTATGTGTGGCAATGATTTGATGAAAAAAACTTATGCAACAGTATTAAGTGTTAACCATCATACAGAGCAATTTTAGCAGTCTTTTGGAATCCCTACCATGGATTCAGCCACTTCAATCTGCAGAGCATTTTGAGCAGTAGCCTGTTTCCTAGGTATCGCCACTTCGCACAACCGTTGGATAGAGCAAGTAAAAAGAAATAGGCAATGAAAATCAAAGCATATATATACAGTGTCTTGTGGCTGCATTACGTTGGAGTGGCACCATTATCATTATATATGTCATATTAATCCAGCTTTATTTCCTGCAGAGTACAACCAACAAAACCATATGCTTGCCACAAACGTTGCAAAAGATAGTTCTTTGGTAAATTCAGGTACGATTAGCCTTCCCCATTTAGCTTTATATACTGCCAACTCTTGCTCGTCTGGGCCGGATTGGCTTCATTCCAGGGGATTGATTTAGCATAGTTTTGTATCCGATTCATGCTAAAATAGATATTCGGTTAGGGAATGGTTCTAGACGAATTGATCTAGCCTAGTTTTAAATCTACCATTTTGTACATCAAAAGACTTTGTTCCACATCTCTTGAGATCCGGAACAGAAACAACCAGATCAACCGGATTGAGTGACACAGGTCTGGACTAGAATTCAATTTGACTAAAATGAACAAAAAAAATCAGGCTGAAAGTTGTAAAAACAAAGTATTTGTAGAGCATGTTTGGATGAAACTAATATGTAGAAGTGGTTACTATTTCATTATTAGATTGTTTCCAATTCCTGGAACTAAACAGTTGTAATCTGTCTTTTGTGGTAAATCTGTCTTGTGTGGTATACAGATGTGGTAGCACCGACAATGAGCAAGCTAACCTGCAACTTGAGCAATCATCACTCCGACACCTGCAGGATGGAAGGTGACTTGCGGATCCATGGCAAAGCCGGCACAGTCTATGTCCTTTCATCATCCACCTTCAACCCAGACAATTCGACCATCACAATCCGACCGTACACGCGAAAGTGGGAGCAAGGGACCATGTCGAGGATTCGGGAGGTGACCATACGGTCCACCGCGCCAGAGCCTTACAGCTTCGTTATCCCACCCAAGTGCACGGTGAGGCACGACGTGCCAGCGGTGGTCTTCTCTACCGGCGGCTCCGGCAAGAACTTCTTCCACGCCATGTCCGACCTCATTGTGCCACTCTACATCACAGCCCGGGAGTACAACGGCCACGTCCAGCTGCTCGTCACCGACTACCAGCCTGAATGGGTGGCCAAATTCAGGCCGATCCTCGCCGCGCTATCCATCTACCCGGTCATAGACTTCGACGCCGACACCGCCGTGCGCTGCTTCCCGTCGGCGCACGTCGGGCTTGAGAGCCACAGGATACTCGGCATCAACCCGTCTCTCTCACGCAAAGGCTACACTATGATGGGATTCCGGGACTTCCTCCGGGACGTCTTCTCGCTGCGGCGGCCATGGGCGACACCCGTGAGCAGGAGCAGTGGACACAAGCCTCGGCTCGTCTTTGTTCTGCGCCGCCACTCGAGGGTGGTGACGAACGAAGCCGATGCCATCGCCGCCGTTGCAGACCTCGGCTTCGAGGTGGTCGCTGCGGGGCCGGAGGACGTGCGCGACATGGCCAAGATCGCGGCGGTGGTGAACTCGTGCGACGTGATGGTGGGCGTGCACGGCGCTGGGCTGACCAACATGGTGTTCCTGCCGCACAACGGCACCATGGTGCAGATCATCCCGTGGGGAAACTTGAAGTACCCGTGCCGGTTCGACTTCGGCGACCCGGTGCCAGACATGGGACTGCGCTACGTCGAATACGAGGTGAACGCGGAGGAGACCACACTCAAGGACAAGTACCCCAGGGACCATCCCGTGTTCACCGACCCACTATCCATACAGCGCAACGGTCAAGTTTGGGAGACCTTCCTTGAGGGCCAGAACGTCACGCTGGACATCGATCGCTTCAGAGAGGCCATGCAGCAGGTGTACGAGTCCATCACCACGCCGTAGATCAAAATAGCTGCCAGCCATGAAGTAGAGCCTTTTTCTGTTCTGTTTTTAAACTGCAATATTGGGCAGGCTCAGGGATGCATGTAGGCCGGCGACGATGTCCTTCAGTCAGTGCAGTGCGCAATACATTTTCATCTCAACGAAAAAAAAAAAGGTCATTGTGTTTCATTGACAAAAGAAAAGTTAGTAGACAAATATTCACAAATGCAGTAACTGCATAACCTCTGGGTGATGTTCTATACCAGATTATCAGGCACGGGGCAGGTACGTCAATTAAATGGTCAAATTCAGAACCGCATCTTCTTGAAGCTTAAATCCAAGATAGGACCCAAAAACACTACTAAACTGAACGCAAACTATTTCTGGCATAATAACTGTTGGCACGCGAAATTGATCCGCGCAACAACACGATAACTATCGTGCTTTCGCGACGACGAGCGATTGCTTTCCGAGCAAAGCAACAAAGGATCCTCGCTTTCGTGGAGGGAAGCCGACCGTTTTTCAGTGCAAAACGGCAAAGATCAACCAATCCCAAGAGAAACTAGGGCTTGGCAAGAACTGGTACTGAAAAATAGAACGCAGTAAAAAAGTAGATGTATTTTGTTTGTGTCGATTGATTAGGGATCACAATCGGCCGTTTACCCATTATATATATAATGAGCATGCCTGGGCTTCGGCAATAAAACAGGACTCCTATACGTGTACGACAAGTATCACGTATTTGTTTCAACAAGCCGAATATAATATTCCTATTGAACTATTCTCTAACTGATCGGCTATGGAAAACAGATATTCCTGAGTCCGGTACATACTAATTAAGGAATCCTTTCCTACAAATACTGCTCGAGCTTCCATCCATGAATTAAGTACAAAAATCCTCTCCACAGACCCTGATGCACACGTTGATCACCTAGCCTGTTCCTTGTTTGCTTTCTTCTTTCTTCATGTGTATACTGGACGGAACGCCCCTGGCCCTGTGTTACAACTTGAGCAACGTGTCAACTGATTCAGATTAATTATCAATAATCTACATATATAATTTGGCCACTCATATATATTTCTAGCCAAATTACACTATCAACACATGCCCCCCTGTTTTCGGTACAATTGCATTTTACCGAAAATACTTAGAGATCAACTTTCAACTTTTACCTGATCAGGACGATGTTTGTACAGTAACTTCTCTGGCCATAATATTGCTCAGGGCGATGTTTCGAAAAATACATCGGCCAAGTATTCATTTTGCTCAGGGCGATGCTTGAAAATACATCGGCCAAATATTTAGCTCAGGGCGATATTTAAACAACATATCGGCCATACTAATATCAAGCAGATTGCCACACACTAGGATAGTACTTCTTCAAATATTTTCCATTGAGAGCCTTAGGCAATTTATCCCCCTGCAAAGATTGTACAAAATATGAATTTCCAGGAACAATCTCTACAACCTTATATGGTCCTTCCCAACTCGGCGACCATTTACCGAATTTATTATCTTTAGTTCCTAGAGGCAAAATCGTTTTCCATACTAAGTCTCCTATTTGAAACGATTTTTCTCTAACTCTTTTATTATAGGCCTTAGCTACCCTCAATTTCTCCTTTTCAATTTCACGCAAGGCCTTTAATCTGTCTTCCGGAACCTCATCTATTCTATCCATCATCAGATTATTATAATCTACAGCCGACAAATCATTTTGCCTGGCTACTCTAAGAGCTTGTAAATTAATCTCTACAGGTAGCACAGCTTCCTGTCCATACACTAACTCATACGGTGTCACCTGAGTTGCCCCATGCTTAGATATCCGATGAGCCCACAAAGCTTCCGAAAGCACTTCATGCCACCTTCTCGGATGCTCCTCAATCTTTTCTTTATCGGCTTAATCAAAGTTTTATTGCTAGATTCGGCCTGTCCATTAGCTTGGGCATAATACGGCGACGAATTTAACAACTTAATTCTAAAAGACTCAGCAAATTCACGGAATTGGTGAGACATAAAAAAGCACCTTGATCAGAAGTCAAAGTCCAGGGGAATACCGAATCTATGAATAATATGTTCCAACACAAAATTAATAACTTCTTTATGAGTCATATTTTTTTAAAGGAATTGCCGGTCCATTTAGTAAAATAATCTGTAGCTACCGGGACGAAGCGATGACCTCTAGATGAAGCAGGATGTATCTGACCAATAAAATCTAATCCCCATCCTCTAAATGGCCACGGCTTAATAATAGGATGCAACATAGCCTTGGCGCCAACTGTATGTTTCCAAACTTTTGACACGCTTCACACCCCTTATAATATCGAAAACAGTCTTCTAACATAGTCGGCCAATAAAAACCCGCTCTTTTCAATAACCACCGCATCTTGTATGTTTCCAAACTTTTGACACGCTTCACACCCCTTATAATATCGAAAACAGTCTTCTAACATAGTGGCCAATAAAAACCCGCTCTTTCCACTACTAACACGATAACTTTGATGCTTGTTGGGCTAAAAGAATTAGCTCTAGAATTTTCTCCGCTAGATATATGACTGATAGTAAAACTATCTAGAGATTTAATTATATCTAAACATCGGTCCAAGTAGCTATTCAGCAACCCATTAAAACATTGACATTCTCCATTAATCTGTTGAACTACCAAAAGAGAATCTCCAAAGGCATCTATGTCTTTGACACCCATATCTGCTAAACTTTGCAAGCCAAATAATAAAGCTTCATATTCGGCCTGATTATTTGTGCAAGGATATTCTAAGCGAACCGATGTTTCATAAGACACATTATTAGGTGAAATTAAAACATTACCGACGCCTTGTCCATCTCTACAAACCGATCCATCAAAATAAAGTTTCCATGGGCATACTCTAATGCGATAACGTCTTCCTCATCTTTAATCCCATGGTCAACAATAAAATCGGCGACAACTTGACCTCTCATAGAGCGCAACGATTCAAAAGTTAAATCATATTCTACTAATGCATAAGCCCACTTTCCAATTCTACCACTAAGAATCGGCTGTTGTAACATAAATTTAATTACGTCGGTTTGGCATGCAACTATACAATTACTAGAGAGCAAATAATGCCTAAACTTGGTACATGCATAATATAAAGACAAGCATAGCCTTTCAATTAACACGTATTACCTAGTCTACGTGTCGATGAAGCGGCGACTCACATAAGCAATAATATATTCCTTCCGCCGTCTTCTGTGTCAAAACTGCGCCGATCACCTTCTCTTGTGCAGCAATATATAGTCCGAGCGGCACACCAAACTTTGGAGCTCGAAGCTGGCGGAGGACTAGGCAGATATCTCTTTATATTATTATAAGCATCACGCTGCTCTGCCCCCATGTGAATTCGGCTTCATTCTTTAGCAGGAAGTAGCGGGATAAGCGATTCAATTTTCCCGCAAGGTTAGATATGAATCGTCTCAAATAATTAATTTTTTCCTAGCAACTTTTGCACATCCCTTTTACATGTAGGCTCCTCTAGTTTTACGATCGACTCTACACTCTTAGGATCAATCTCTATGCCATGCTCATGAATTATGAAACCTAAGAACTTACCGGTGAAGCGCCAAATGCACATTTAAGTGGATTCATTTTTAACCCATACCGGCGCATTCTCTCAAAGGCTAATCGCCAAATCGGCTAAATGATGATCAAACCCATCCGATTTAACGACAACATCATCAATATACACTTCTAATATAATGCCCAAGAGATCATGAAAAATTAAATTCATAGCACGCGCGTCACATTGGCGCCGGCATTTTTTTCAACCCAAATGTCATAACGACCCACTCAAATAAACCAACAAAGCCGGGCAACGAAAAGCAGTCTTCAACATGTCTTTTTCGGCCATAAAGATTTGATTGTAGCCGGCATTGCCATCTAAAAAACTAATGACTTTATGCCCGGAAGCATCATTAATTAACCTGTCGGCTATAGGCATAGGATATTCATCTTTAGGAGTAGCCTTATTTAAATCTCTAAAATCTACGCATATTCTAATCTTTCTGTGTTTTTTCTTTGGCGCGGGTACAATGTTAGAAATCCATTCAGCATACCTACATGGCCGAATAAACCCAGCTTTCAACAAGCGATCAATCTCTTCTTTGATGCGATCATATAAATTAGAATTAAAACACCTAGGAGGTTGTTTATACGGCCTAAAACCAGATTTAATAGGTAGCGTATGCTCAACTAAATCTCTACTCAAACCGGGCATCTCGGTGTAACTCCAAGCAAAGCAATCAACAAATTCCTTAAGTAATGCACATACCTTGCTTTTACGATCGGCCTCCATATTTGCATTAATGAAGGTAGGCCTAGGCACACTTCCATCACCAATATCAATTTCTGAAGTGGATCGGCCGATGAGAATCCTGTCCAAGCTTATCCATGTCACCAAAATCTTCAATAGTTTCATGCATATCGTTCTTACCAAAGCGATACTCCTCGAGACGCCTCTGCAACCACTTTATACTATCTTCTTTATTCATTATTCACGAGAGATAAATCATTAAGCCGAGCTACACGGGCCGGCTGTACCCTTACGAGGAACAAAACCATCCTTCGCGATAGCAATATAGTCATAATCGATAAATCCCTTCTGTCAAGCATTGCATTTCACCATGTTGCCAATCAATAGGAGCATCGGTTAAAGGCGATTAAGGCTGAATTATACGCTTCAATTATCTCTACATCATCTCCAACCCCTTTGAATCAAACAGCGATGTAGAGTAGAAGGAACACAACAGTTTGCATGTATCCAATCACGTCCTAAAAGAGCATTATATCTCCCTTTTTCGTCCACAACAAAAATGCGGTCGACACGGTTTTGCTTCGATTTGTAAGCTCCAACAATAATACCTTTGGCCGGACAAATCTCCGGTAAATCCACTAAGCCCCATGCTGGTCTTTATTAACTCACTCTCTTTTCGGCCCAATTTAGTAAAAACCGAAAAAGGCATAACGTTAACCCCGGCACCACCATCAACAAGCATGCGACCAAGCGGTTTACCATTGATATGACCCGTGATATACAATGGCTTCAAGTGCATCTCGGGCTTTTACGGCTTCTCAAACATAACCTTCTTGGCACCGAGAACTAGGCTGTGCAATTTCAATTTCAGGTGCACGAAATTCTGCGAGGCAAGGCAAACACCATATTCATATCCATAGCGACAAGTGTGCCATCTTTGCTCTCTGAATTCTCGTCGACAATCATATCGTCGTCCTCGATTTGTCTTCCTCCATTGCAATGCGCTTCTCTTTCCAAGTCATCTTGGAAGGAACTGTCATTGGTCGCTCTTCATTAAACCATTCATCGCGATACTTCTCAGCCTGTTCTTCTTTAATTTCGAGTGCTTTCGCGCCATTTGCACTCTTCGTTTCTGTGTATGTGTAAGTCCTCTTGGGCACCACTTGAGATTTCGGTTTAGTTCTGGTGCAACCGATCTGATCTTGGTGCCCCCAAAATTCCTTGGTGCGTGCTGAAATCTCTGCTGCCCTTGGCCTAAACATGTAGCCTACGGAATAATAATTCTCTTTGTATAAGCTTTTGAGAATTCAGCTTCTGTTCACATTATGCACGCCTCTTGCAACTCCACCACTAGCACTTGCTGAACTGAAATGCTGAGATACATTGTTAGAAATTCCTGCGCTACTATTTTGCACGTTCAATTTGTCAAATGCTTCACCGTGCTATCAAGCGCAGCTAGTGCTTGCTCTCGAACATGTAGCTTCTTTTCGACCGAACTAGAGGCTGATCCGATGACTATTTTCCCTTGATGTGCATCTGCATCCAGTTCAGGTTTGTCAATTACCATAGTACCTATTTTCAAACCATGAACAGTACTAGAACCATTTGGATCAGTAGCTGGTTGATGGGTTTCAACCATGTCATTATGCAAATCTGAATTATTAGTGCGATCTCCATGCTTGGTGGCACCCATACTGATTTGCGACCACTAGCATAATTCTTGTTGTTGCTGTACCGTACCTCGGTGGACTACCCTGTACAGAGAATGCAGGTCTTCTCCCTTTAGATGAATTAGCTTCAGCTTCCTGATTGAACCGAGGTCGCTTGCCATAGACATGCTGTTCAACCATGGGTCCTGCCGCCCATCAGATTGATAAAAACTTTCTGGCTCAATTGGATATGGCATCCAAGGATTAAAACCATATGGAGGATACTGTGGATAAATAAAAGGCGCACAGCCCCAAAACTCTGGCCTCACAGGAAACTGCGGTTGATGGCCATATGAGTTCCCTTGTCTGTATGGTTGATCACCAAAGCCATGTCTGGGAGGAGATCTTGGACGCTTAGATCCTCCTAGCCGATTAAACGCACTGCTAGCCTTACGTGATGTATATTTATCCAGCAAGTACTGAACTGTCGGCTTAAAGTTTTGAACCCGCTTCTTGCCTTCATTGACTTTCCACACTCCCTCTTGGGATTCTTCGGCTTAATCATCCTTGGAGTAGCTTTGTCATCAACAATAATATTTTTTCCTTTAGCGGATTCGGCCCGATCGACCGAATAAGCACCTTCATGCTATCAAAATCAATCATGTTAATAGGGAACGGATCGGTATCAAGCTTCATCTTAGAGCCTTCTGTAAATGTCAATCGTCCGTCATTAATGGCCGATTGCACCTGTCGACGAAACACATTACAGTCATTAGTAGCATGAGAAAATGAATTGTGCCATTTACGAGTATGCGCTTTTAGCCAATTCTTACGGAGGTGGAATTACATGACCTCCCTTTAATTTAATCTGATTTGCACGCAACAAGATATCAAAAATTTTATCGCACTTGCTAACATCAAAAGTATACTTGATTTCCTCTCTTCTAGCGGGCGTAGGTTTTAAAAGCGTGTGCATGCAAAAGGCTTTGACTTAGGCACATGTACCCATTCGGCTATGCATACATCAATGTCATCATCACTAGCCGAATCACTATCATACCCTACAATATGAATTCTTTGGCTTTTCATTATCTTTGTTTCTATTATTATCTCTAAACCGGCCGTCTTGTTTCGCATCTTTTTAGCACGGTTTTCCTGCGCTAAAGCCTTTTGTAAAACTTGATTAATATCTGAAAATTCTTGCCCTTCTAATTTATCCTTGATATGAGGAAGTAAGCCCGAAAAAGCAAGATTGGCCAAATCCCTTTCGGCAATAACCAAGCTAAAGCAACAATTTTTGACTTCTCTAAACCGTCGAAAATATTCGGTAACCGATTCATTGTACTTATGTTTGACCAATACCAAATCGGTAAGCCTAAGTTCAGTTTCACCACTATAGAAATATTCATGAAACTTTTGTTCCAAGCGTGCCCAAGTCACAATGGATTTAGGAGCAAGTGATGAAAACCAAGTAAATGCGATTACCCGGATAATGATAAAGGAAACAATTTCAGCTTATAAACATCTGATGTACCAACTTCGCTGATTTGTGCTAAAAATTGTCCTATATGCTCAAAAGTAGACTTACCATCTTCCCCAGTAAATTTAACAAAATCTGGGATTTTAAAACCACGTGGGTATGGTGTTGAATCAACATATTCAAGATACGGTTTTTTGATATGCACGGGCCTTACCTTTGGGTTCTAAACCAAGTTCTCTAAGCACGTTAGCAATTTGATCTTTAAAATTCTGAGATGGTTCAGAAGAGCTAGTATGCGACATAGAAGCAACTTGGTTGTGTAGCTGTGACTCGGCAAAAAAGATTGAGCATGTGGCACATCTTTGGGGAGACACATTAGAGTACAGGTTTGGTGCTGGCCCTTGAGGAACCCCGGTACCCATAGGCGGCAGTAATGGAGTTGAATAAGATGCCGTCGATAATAGGGTTGTTGCAAATTAAAATTCACAACTTGGTTGCCTGATTGCGGAACTGAAGTAATAACAGCAGAATTCGTAGCACTAGGCGCAAAATTACTAGCATTAGGCTGAGTATTAGCCGGTGCATTAACGGTAAAAGTGGCATTCGGCAGCAGCGCCGAATTAGTATTTTCAAAGGGCACAGGCTGTTTTTCGAGATGTTGATCCTTAGCCTCTAACACTGCTGAACGAACTTGACGAGGTAAACTGTTTATGATATCTTGATTAAATTGTAATTTAAATTCATCAAATTTACCAAATATGGAGTCATTCATTGTCCGTGTCAGATGTTCCATCTGTGTACCAAATTTACTAGCTACCGATGCATCAATTAGATGACCAATTTCTTCGGGGAAAGTGGTTTTTACATCGGTACTGGGTGAAGGAGAAGAGTCACGATACAGCAACCTTCTTGATGACGCCCGTTCCTCGTCTTCCGAAAGCCTCGCTAATTTCCTCTTTAGACTCTCCAGCCCTCTCTTCCTCGAGCGCCCGTTCAATCTCCTGTCGTCCCTCCTCGGATAGATCTTCAAGCGTGACAGGGATGACGTTGTCAGCGTTGATCCCACTACTGTCCTTGGACGGCTCCATTGTTTGATTCTTCTTGTTCTTCTTTTTCCCCAGCGGAGTCGCCAATTGTGTTGGCACGCGAAATTGATCCGCGCAACAACACGATAACTATCGTGCTTTCGCGACGACGAGCGATTGCTTTCCGAGCAAAGCAACAAAGGATCCTCGCTTTCGTGGAGGGAAGCCGACCGTTTTTCAGTGCAAAACGGCAAAGATCAACCAATCCCAAGAGAAACTAGGGCTTGGCAAGAACTGGTACTGAAAAATAGAACGCAGTAAAAAGTAGATGTATTTTTTGTTTGTGTCGATTGATTAGGGATCACAATCGGCCGTTTACCCATTATATATATAATGAGCATGCCTGGGCTTCGGCAATAAAACAGGACTCCTATACGTGTACGACAAGTATCACGTATTTGTTTCAACAAGCCGAATATAATATTCCTATTGAACTATTCTCTAACTGATCGGCTATGGAAAACAGATATTCCTGAGTCCGGTACATACTAATTAAGGAATCCTTTCCTACAAATACTGCTCGAGCTTCCATCCATGAATTAAGTACAAAAATCCTCTCCACAGACCCTGATGCACACGTTGATCACCTAGCCTGTTCCTTGTTTGCTTTCTTCTTTCTTCATGTGTATACTGGACGGAACGCCCCTGGCCCTGTGTTACAACTTGAGCAACGTGTCAACTGATTCAGATTAATTATCAATAATCTACATATATAATTTGGCCACTCATATATATTTCTAGCCAAATTACACTATCAACAATAACATGATTATGTGCTTAACGACTTCCCTCATAAATCAATTTGTTTTGCATTCAGTGACTCAACTTTTCCCTTTCTGTCACGACCAGGAAATAGGGCCGGGGAGGACAGGCCCGACTGGCCCAAGGGGCCGGGCGCCGCCCCCCCCCCCCAGGGCTCCCCCGCCAAATCCCCTCCCTTCCGCGGATTCTTCGGCAATTAATTCGGGGATAAAAGGAGAAAAATATCTAGGATTATCTTTAGGTGTTTTGGTGTGCAAGGGGCTATCTCATCTATAAGGGAGACCCTTATTAGGAAATAAATAAATAGGATATGCTTGTAAAAGGTATTCCAATCTATAAGGAAACCTTAGAGAGATTGCTTGAGATACAAGTCCCAATAGCCGGGCTATATAAGTAAGGGTCTGTAATCTTTCGAGGGCAACAAGCAAATAAAGAAATTTTATCCCAATCTCCTCTTCCTCTTCTCCCCCCACCCCGGCGCAACCGCCGCCAACCGCCAGCGCCAGCGCCCGCTCCTCCTCGGGCCGTAGCGCCTCCCGCGCCGCACCGGCGCGGCGCCGCCGCCCGCCCGTTGCCTCCTCTCCACGCCGCCTCCTCCTCCCAATTCCCCAATTCCACGTGTCGAGTTCGGCCCAATCTAGCTGGAACGACAACTGGTATCCAGGAGACCACTACGATCCACCCACCACCATGGACGCCGAATCCAAGAAAGCCCGATCAAGAACTTGGGAGATGAGTTCGCCAAGATCAACACCGGGATGGACAAGCTCGACGATAAGCTCGCTATCCTCTCAGGCGACGATCCAGCAATACTCAAACACCGTCAACAACTCCATGACGCCGAGGTCGAGATGAGGGCGATGTTCGAGACAGCGGCCAGCGACTTCATCAAGAAGCGGACTGATGGCAAGCAGAACAGGGACAATCGGTCATAGCGGTGATCTGGAGAACCTGATGAAGGGCTACTTTTCGAGGCCGAAGGCAGCGCCAAAGCAGGGCGCCGCCATCGGGTGCATGCGGCCCCCCTCCACCTCCGGCCGACACCTTTCAGCTCGGCTCCCCATCTGCACAAGCCGTCTTTCCCAACCTACGATGGCAAGGAGGATCCCCTCCCATGGATCAACCGCTATGAACAATTCTTCAGAGGACAAGGTATGCCAGCTACAGAGCAAGTCTGGTATGCTTCCTATCATCTCACGGGAGGCGCACAACAATGGTACATGAGGCTGTCCGGGGAGAAACCGTGGCGGATTGGGCAAGCTTTGCTCAATATGTCAACGAGCCGGCCCACCTGAACGGCGCAATCGGCCGGGTGAGTGGCATCACTAAGGAAGACAGCGCGTCGATGAGTACACCGAACAGTTCCGGCACACGTGGCGCGTGCGGGCAACCTCGACGACCAGCAGGTCAACATCTACACAGCAGCTTGGGTGAACCGCTCAAGATGGACGTCGAGATGCAGTACCCCAAGGACATGGAGGCAGCCATGTCATCTCGCCCAGGGCGTCTGGCGGACGCCCGCCATCCTCTACAACACCGGCAAGCCAACACGGGCAAAGAGGCGGGCCCTGCGCCCCCCGCCCCTTTGGCCGCCCCCAGTGCCCCCTTCGTTAGCAGCACCCGACTTCGGCCGTTCAAGCGGTGACACTAGAGGAGATGACGGAACGGCGCTTAAAGGCTGGACTCGCTTCAACGCGTGACGAGTCGTTCTCACGGGTCACAAGTGCAAGCATCTCTTCGACATCACAATCTTCAACGACTACACCGACGACACGACAAACGCCCCACTAGCGGACGTCAAAGAGGAGCCACCGATCCGAAGGTCCTCACCGGGGACCCCGACTCCCGATGCGTGGTGCTCATTCTCTCTACCTAGTCGGTATGATCTCAGGCACGAGGCGTCAACATCATCGTCGACTCGAGAGCTACGCACAACTACATCGACCCCCTTTGGTGACCACGGCAGGCCTCCGGACTCAACCGGTCGTTGTGCTAATCACCACGGCACGGCGCCCACGCCTACATGCCGCGCCGCCACCTTCGGCGTGCCACTACGCCTCGGCGCCCAGCACCTTCACGACATCGACGCCTCATCGCCATGCCATGGGCGAGGGCGCCGGCGTCATCCTTGGCATGCCTTGGCTGGCAAGCCCGAGGCGTGTGGCGATGGGACTTCGCGACCCACGAGTAGCGCACTACCGTGAGGGTCGCCTCGAGCACACGTTCACTTCGGCTCCACCCCCTCAGCGTAGGGGCACCCTAGGTACTGGGCTGCTCGGGTCGGGCATCTCGCCGACATCCGGACGCCCACGACTCGGCTTGGGAACGTTCGGAGGCATCGCGACGCCTTTGGGCCTCACGACACGTCCGTGAGTCTTCGCCCGGCTCGTCAGCTACACGGAGGATCGGCACCGCGCGCGCACGCCCTCGACGTCACCACAGGACACCGCTCGGCATGGGCGGCTTGAGGCGGCCTCGCTCTTCGGCGGCCGATTCTACCTCGACTTCCTCTCCTTTGCTTCCGGACCTGCTGAGGCTTGCACAGGCGGAGTTCGAAGGGCGAACTTCCCCGTAGGGGCGCCTACACCGGCCAGAGCCAACCCGGCTGCTCCAACCGCCATCCTGTTAGGCGGCATGTAGCCCTGGCGCCACAATGTCGGCCCAGCGGGAGTCGTCTTCCTCGGCGGCATGGATCGCCTCTTCCTCACGATCGACAACGTCCACATCAGCTATGATGCGAGAGAGGGTGTCCACCGGCTTTTCGCCCTCTCTATTCGACGTCGGTTCCTTCATGTATGGTGCGATGTTGAACTTGGCCGCCACTCCTCCTACTGCGCCGAGAATTCACTATATCGGCGCCTCCTACGCTCTTCGTCAGCGCTCCACCCAATGGCGTTTCTTGTTCTGGAGAGCCCTCCCGCGACATGGTGCATCGGCACCTAGATGTGGGCATTCAAAAGGAGCTCCTGCTTGGCGGCACGTCGTCGAGACAACTTCTAACAAGTGGATGCGGTTCACGCTACATCTACCACGGCTACATCGACAACCTTCACTATCTCCTAGAGTTTGATCCCAAGCGAACCAGGGGAGAACATGATCCTCGAGGAACCCGGTCCGGGGGCGACTCATGCTTACGAGTTGAGCTCATCGTTCGAGGCGGCGGATCTCCACCCGGGTGTCCGCGAATGGACTTTCATCAGCCCGAGGGCGCGCCCGGTCGGGAGAAAGGGGGAGATGTCCGCGACCCGAAATAGGGCCGGGGAGGCAGGCCCGGCCAGCCCAAGGCGTAGGCGCCGCCCCCAGGCTGTAGCCATCTCGGCCGCCGTCCCCTCCCTTCAGCGGATTCTTCGACGAAGTTAATTCGGGGATAAAGGAGGAAAATATCTAGGATTATCTTTTTAGGTGTTTTTTGGTGTGCAAGGGGCTATCTCATCTATAAGGGAGACCCTTATTAGGAAATAAATAAATAGGACATGCTTGTAAAGGTATTCCAATCTATAAAGGAAACCTTTAGAGATTGCTTGAGATACAAGTCCCAATAGCCGGCCTATATAAGTAAAGAGTGCATGTCTTTCGGGGCAACAAGCAAATAAAGAAATTTTATCCCAATCTCCTCTTCCTCCTCTCCCCCAGCGCCCCCCACCCACTGCTTTTGCCGCCGCCGCCCGGCGCCAGCGCAGCGCCCTCCTCGGGCGCGCGCCTCCCGCCCGCCCCCGCCGCCCGCGCCCGGCGCGCCCGCCGCGCCGTTGCCTCCTCTCCACGCCGCCTCCCTCCTCCCAATTCCC
>JADLZK010001439.1:0-195438 GCA_015847255.1 Hyparrhenia diplandra
ATAATAACATTAACTTTACAAATAGTGAATAAGTTACACTTGAGTAAACTTAACTTAATTGCGGAAGCTAAGTAGAATCGAAGATAAACCAGATCATGTCGTGCCCACCGACATAACCTTGGTTAAACAAAGACGAGTCAGTACACCAGTCAGGTCAACAAACCCTGAGTACGGGAGTACTCAACAAGACTTACCCGACTAAAGAAAATAGGAGAAGACTCGTGAATGCCGGGTTTAATAGGATTCAAGGTAAGGCTTAGCAAGAATCAAGGACTCCTTTTTGCAGAAAAGCTTACTAGAAATGAATCCTTGTTTTCAATGTTTTTAAGCTCAATTTAGTTTCTCACCTATTCTAGGTGATCTTGCACTATAGCAAACACTTGTAGAAGTTCCATCACTTATTCCATCTCTTTACTGTTCCATAATTAATCTCGATGTAGTCGGGAAACCGAGTCTCCATATCCGAGAAGCACGGCGATTTCGAAATCGATTAACCCAGCTGGGGAGTTCTTTCCACACGACATATGTAGCACTTAAGCTTGCATATATCAACCCTTTCTTGATACTCAAAAACGGAACCGCCCTACGCCACCCGAGAATACCGTACACCTCCAATCCGGACTTTAACCCACGAGGGTAACATGTACTCCCGCCATCTCCACTCCCAAAGGCGCGGTTGTACGCTTTCCGATTTGACACCCCCAAGATCAGGCTTACCGGAGTATGTGTCCGAACTAGGGTCGATCGTGATGGGGTAACACCCATGACGACGCGTGCCTTTGGTCCAACGACCTCAAGGAAATTGCGTTCCATAGTCTCGTCCACATGACTTACACATTTCCAGTCCTTAATCGACAAGTCGAAATACTACTAATCGGAGACTCCATTCCCGCAAATTACTCCGACCTGGTCTCAATTTCAACACCATATCCCAAAGATGGTTTTTTCTCATATAGCATCCTTTCTCATCAAATGCCACTTCGGGCTATCATAAGAGACTCATCACATTTTGACTCAAAAGTCTAACTAATAAAGCCAGGCTAAGCATTCTAGCATTTTAGCAAAACAAGGTTATCAAGGTAGATATCGAAATAATCAAGGATGGATAATGCATCAATTAGGTTGTCACTCAACTCCTATCACCTAATGCAAAGCATAAAGCAAAGGTGATATAAAGCTTTATAAAACACAAGGAAGGTTTAAATGATCCGGGGCTTGCTCGAGTTGTGGAAAGTCGATTCAAGAAAGATTGTCGAAGTCAAACTTGACATTATCCTCGCCGATGAACGGATCTTCTCCGCTTTGATCATCGCGAACCATATCAACATCTTCTCCAAGGCTCCATCAACACGATCCGACTCATTCTCGTATACTCTACACGTGGATAATGATGCATGCTTTAGTATGATGGAATGGTAAACATGATGCTTGATGTATGCATGAAATGATAAACATCTTAAGTACATCTTTTCTTTACGATAAAGTTGCAACCCAACAAAACCAACTGGTTAAACTACTCTACGAGATATCATCACCATTGCCTATGGAGCTCTCAAGGACCATCTGATAGTGGTACGGTTTAGGGTTCACAAAACAACCCAAAACTCATTCAAAAACCTAAGTCGAAAGTCTCTAATCATCTCATTTTCTAATTAAATAAATAAAGCATAAAATAGAAAATAATTTTAACTTTCTCCAATGGACCCCAAACTTTTTTCCACAAGTAGGTCACATCATAAAACAGCACCAAAATAATTTTCATGATTTTTGGATAAATAAAATAATTATTAAAAATCGTAGAATATGCATTTTTCAATTAAAATTGTATTTTTAAATCATGCAAGAACTATTCAAAATCAAAGTTTCAAAATTTTCATGGGTAGACATACTCATGGGAAGGCTACACAAAATTTTCAGAATTTTAGAAGCTCTATTTAAATTTATATGAAAATAACAAAAACAGTTACTATTCATATAAATAGAAATTGGAAAAATCGATTGCTAAAAAGAAAAAGGCCTTCGGGCGAAAGTTGGCCAAAGACTGTGCTTGGCCTGGCACTGTGCATGGTCCGCCCATTGTAACAGTAACAGGCCGCCCAAAGGAACAAATGAAAGGTCGACCCCAACGGCCCATCCAGACCTTTGACTTAGCACTTTTACAAAAGACCCCTGACTTCTATGAAATTATAAATAGGTACAAAGCACTATTCATATGAGTCACAGGACTTCTCACCTAACTCCCCGGAACTTTCCGATTTTTACAAACATGTCCTCCTCTATTTCTTTTCTCCTCTTCCTCTTCTTTCTTCTTTCGAGAGACAGCAGGGGGGCGGCGGCGGCCGTCGGGGCGTCGTCGGCCCGGCCGCCGACGGGCGGGAAGCGGCGGCGAGCCAAGGTGACGCCCGCCGCACGCGCCCAGCCCCGCTCGGCGAAGAGACCCTCAGGCAGCCCCACCCACGCGCTGGGACCCATGGCGGCAACCACGACAAGCGGCGACACCGGCGGCACCGAGCGGCGAGGCGGCGGAGAACCGGCGCCGACGGGCGGTGCGGGACATACGAGGAGAGGCGTGGGTGGCTAGGATGGAGAAACGGCGTGACATGGAGTCCGCCGCCGTCCATGGCGGGATGCTGGCGCGCGGCGCGGCCAAGGTGAGCGAGAGAGCGAAAGAGCGAGGATAGAAGGTTGGGACAATGGGACACTCGGACACGGCCGGCCTCCAACCAGGGCGGCCAAACGCCGGACGAGCCGACACGGGAAACGTCGGTGGCGGCAATGGAGTGGACGCGCTCCCGACGCAAAATCCATTGAGGCATAACATCGAACAGCTTGACACGTGTAAAAGAAGGTCGGTTTGATATCGGTTTGGGCTATTTCAGGCGGGCCGAGTTCGACATGGGCCAAGAGGCAAAAATGTTCTCCACTGATCAACCTTCATTTTTCATAACAGGCCCATGATCATTAACTGCTTAGATTAAGAGATAATCATCTCCAAAACTTGCATTGTCAACGACTTAATGATACTTGGAAATGATTGTCAAAACCTTGTCAAATCAAATCCGATCGATCTCAACTTTTGATATGTTGGTCTTCAAAGCATAAACTCAAATCCGTATTTTTGGTTCAACTCAAGTTGCTTAGCAAAATCTCGAGAACGCGAGACGCCGATCCCGTCGGACACTAATTTCAGACTTAGAAAAATTCTAAGTCCCGAAGTTTGACCTTCCCTTTCAACTTGAATTTTGCAAATTATTCTCAAAATTTGAACTAAACTCAAAAAATCTCCAAAAAGCAACTTGCCTTAATTTTTCAAGATCTACAAAATCCATAATTGGAACATTTTCAAATTCAGCCTCTAAGTTTGACTTTTTGAAATGGGGTCAAAGAATTTGAAATTTGAATTCAAAATTACTTTTAAAATCATGTAAAAACTTGAAAAACTTTGTACATGACTTTTGTTCCTCTCAACAAGATCTACAAACTAGCTTTTGAAAGTTTTCTCAAATTTTGCATAAATTTTGAAATATAGAAAAGGGGGTAAATAGGGTTTGAATGAGATTCAAAATTACTTTAAAATTTTGAACTAAACTTTGAAAACTCAAAATACCAACTTTGTTCAGTTTTGGAAACTCTACCAAAATGCTTTAACGACCATACCCAAAATCTTGATAAATTTTGAATAAAAGAAAAGGGGACAAACTAGGGTTTAGAAACTAGGGTTTCCGACAAGAGGGGATGCTTTCCGAATCCGATTCTTTTCGCGTTTCTTCGACCGACGACGTGACCATGAACTAATACACTGGTCTTAGGCCAAATCCATTGCTTAACCGATAATTAACACGGGGTGTTACGGTCCTTCCCTTAAATAAATCTCGTCCCGAGATTTGGGATAGAAGACTTTTAAGTGAAACGAAAGCATGTTACCCTTGATCTTGCTTTGATGATAGCAACACACCACTTAGTTGCAACATCGGAAAGATAAAATTTAGGTCAAGCAACTCTCGATACTTGCTCTTCATAAAGGTTTTTGTCTATAGAATTTCCTTCATTGACTCCCATGAAACATCGTTACCTTTCCTTGCATATCCGCTTGTCCCGTCTTTGAGTTCGGATGGGAAATCTTCTCACCGAAGACCCCTGATCACCCCCACTCAAAACTGTACAAGGTGCCTCGTATAAATCTTTACTCCAATTAAATCAATTAGCTACTTGATTCTTAATACATCTGTCTTTCTGTGGCAGAACAATGTAACTATCCTTTGAAGTTGAGCTGCTCAAAATATTTAGCTTTCCATCCAATGTCAATAAGCAACTCATAGAAACCTTTGTTGCAAAAGAACATGAAGTGCCTCTAGAGAGTTTTCCGTTTCTTCGCCTCTAATGACTTGACCAATAGCACTCATAGTCCTACCATCCTTTCGGTTAAGAAGCTGATCCACACACTCAAGTGTTTGCATCACAGAGAACTATCCAATCTTCTTTAACAACTATGGTGCGCTCTGTGCTCAAGTATTGGGTGACAGGATTCCTACGATGTGGAGGCGAGTAACTGGCTGAGGTCATGAAGGGATTCGATATGGTGTAATGGCAAGAGCTACGAGCAAACATGGCACACAAAGAGAGGAAGAAAGAGGGTGTGGTGCAGTAGAGACACAATGAAACTGCAACACGAAAACGAGTGCGAGAGGGGCCAGGATGCTCACGACGTTCAGAAAACACGTGGCGGCAACAAGATGCCACAGTGATCCCGACTTTCAGAAATGGTTAAGCATAGTCCCTTATCTACTACTTCTTGTAGTCTGTTAATGTTGATGTCAGTGACTTGCTCTTCAAGGGTTCCCTTTTCTTGTAACTTTCAGAAGGAACTCACAAAGCAACCGATCCGATATACAAGTCTTCAGATAGAATAGAATTAAATAACCAAAAGAAAATCATTGGCAAGGGGAATATTTAGTGTAGTTTTGTAATGGATCATGATTAAAATTATTAATCATAACATCACGGCCAAAACCACAATCATGGAGAGAATTCAAATGATAAAAGTTGGTGGTGACCAAGGATTTACAAAGGAAAGATAACGACCGAAGTAAGTTCCAAGGGTAGAGTCACTATGGAGGTGATTCAAGTTCATAGCCAAGGAGGTTTTAGAGATCAGGAAAAAAAAAATTGTATGGCACCAAGCTTCTTTCTTGAAGAAACGTCTTAAAAAGTCCAACCGACACTTGTCATGGTTCCACACGGCACAACATAAGCCGTGGTAAAGATTTACGCATAACATCCTAGTGGAACTAGGGTTCAACCAAGGTACACGCAGGCTTAACAGTGAAACACAAACAATAACCAACATCAACATTAATTTAGCTAACATGTGAAACATCATATATGCATTACATGAATGCTATAAGCAACATATACAATGCAATGATGCTTGCTAATGATGCAAACAAGATGATCATGAACATCGGGATATGAAAATCCTTCCCCCTTAAAAGAAATCAAATTCCGAGATTTAAAGATGACAAATCGTAAGATAAATAATGGGAAAGGAATTACGTCCAAAGATATTGGCTTATAAGAAATTTCTTACAAAACCACAAAGTTGATATCGATTACAACCGAAGAAAAAGGTGATTGCAAAAGAAAAAGTTTTTTTTTTTTTCCAAAATTTTTAGAGTTCGGATATGAATTTCGAAAAAGAGTTTGCAACGAAGGTGAAAGCATGGTAATCGTGAATTATAGTGAAAAGAAGAGCATGTGTCGAATGGAAAAAAGTCAAAAATACGACACATGTATGAGTTGAAAAATCAAGGAGTAGTCCGAAACTTTTAAATAGTGTTGACCTAGCAAGGTGCAAGCTCCCAAAGGATAGGAACTTATGAAGCAAAGATTATCAATTGGAAATCCTTTAACAAAAACCTGGTGCGAGGACAAAATTAAGGACAAACAACTATAAAGGCGAATAGTTGTGCGGATGAAAGAAGGAAGTCTCAAAATTATCATGGTTCTTCAACATTATATGCATAATATGATGCATGCACATTATCATGGTACTTCAACATTATATGCATAATATGATGCATGCTCGCCCTATACGTCTTCACAACGTTAAAGCATACTCGCCTTCATTATGTTAGATGTTAGTAAATTATAGGGCTTTACTTTATATACTATATTCTTGGATGATCTTGGCACAATGATGAAATGGCTCTTAGTAGAACCTTGTCGACGATATTTGACTCTTTAATTGTTCTTCATAAGAAGAGATGAAAACTTCTCGAAGCCTTTTATTTGATTCATCAAGACATCTTCTCAAAAGCCTTCCGGCAAGCATAAGGAAAGATAGGAGATTATTTTTAATTTGTTACTTTCAAAAACTTTTAGATTATAAAATCATTTTAAAGTTTTCAAAAGTAATGTTGTAGTGATCCTAAGTATGAGCTCGATACCACTCAGAATGTAACCTCCTAATTACAGGGCCCACTGCCTGCCACCGTCCCCAAAGACCTTTGAGTTGTGCGAGATACACCTCGATAACTTAAAAGCCCCTGTTAATATCTCATACCGGGATCAACAAAGGAGTAGCTACAACATTACAACATTTGTTACAAAAATATAGATCGAGTGCGAAAGAATAATAACATTAACTTTACAAATAGTGAATAAGTTACACTTTGAGTAAACTTAACTTAATTGCGGAAGCTAAGTAGAATCGGAAGATAAACCGGATCATGTCGTGCCCACCGACATAACCTTGGTTAAACAAAGACGAGTCGGCACACGCAATGGGTGGGTCAACAAACCCCGAGTGCGGGAGTACTCAACAAGACTTACCCGACTAAAGAAAATAGGAGAAGACTCGTGAATCTTTGGTTTAATAGGATTCAAGGTAAGGCTTAGCAAGAATCAAGGACTCCTTTTTGCAGAAAAGCTTACTAGAAATGAATCCTTGTTTTCAATGTTTTAAGCTCAATTTAGTTTCTCACCTATTCTAGGTGATCTTGCACTATAGCAAACACTTGTAGAAGTTCCATCACTTATTCCATCTCTTTATTGTTCCATAATTAATCTCGATGTAGTCGGAAACCGAGTCTCCATATCCGAGAAGCACGGCGATTTCGAAATCGATTAACCCAAATTGGGAGTTCTTTCCACACGACATATGTAGCACTTAAGCTTGCATATATCAACCCTTTCTTGGATACTCAAAACGGAACCGCGTCCCACGCCACCCGAGAATACCGTACACCTCCAATCGGGACTTTAACCCACGAGGGTAACATGTACTCCCCGCCATCTCTCCACTCCCGGTCGCGGTTTATCGCGTTTCGATTTGACACCCCCAAGATCAGGGCTTACGGAGTATGTGTATGGAACTAGGGTCGACTGTGATGGGGTAACACCCATGACAGACGTGCCTTTGGTCCAACGACCTCAGGCGCAAATTGCGTTCCATAGTCTCGGTCCACATGACTTACACATTTCCATTCCTTAATCGACAAGTCGGAAATACTACATCGAGACTCCATTCTCGGTGCAAATTACCCGACCAGGTCTCAATTTCAACACCATATCCCGGTATGGTTTTTCTCATATAGCATCCTTTCTCATCAAATGCCACTTCGGGCTATCATAAGAGACTCATCACATTTTGACTCAAAAAGTCTAACTAATAAAGCCGGGCTAAGCATTCTAGCATTTTAGCAAAAACAGGTTATCAAGGTAGATATCGAAATAATCAAGGATGGATAATGCATCAATTAGGTTGTCACTCAACTCCTATCACCTAATGCAAAGCATAAAGCAAAGGTGATATAAAGCTTTATAAAACACAAGGAAGGTTTAAATGATCCGGGGCTTGCCTGAGTTGCAGGGAAAGTCAGATTCTGAAGAAAGATTGTCGAAGTCAAACTTGACATTATCCTCGTCGATGAACGGATCTTCTCTGAAGCTTGATCATCGCGAACCATATCAACATCTTCTCCAAGGCTCCATCAACACGATCCGACTCATTCTCGTGATACTCTACACGTGGATAATGATGCATGCTTTAGTATGATGGAATGGTAAACATGATGCTTGATGTATGCATGAAATGATAAACATCTTAAGTACATCTTTTCTTTACGATAAAGTTGCAACCCAACAAAACCAACTGGTTAAACTACCCTACGAGATATCATCACCATTGCCTATGGAGCTCTCAAGGACCATCTGATAGTGGTACGGTTTAGGGTTCACAAAACAACCCAAAACTCATTCAAAACCTAAGTCGAAAGTCTCTAATCATCTCATTTTCTAATTAAATAAATAAAGCATAAAATAGAAAATAATTTTAACTTTCTCCAATGGACCCCAAACTTTTTTCCACAAGTAGGTCACATCATAAAACAGCACCAAAATAATTTTCATGATTTTTGGATAAATAAAATAATTATTAAAAAATCGTAGAATATGCATTTTTCAATTAAAAATTGTATTTTTAAATCATGCAAGAACTATTCAAAATCAAAGTTTCAAAATTTTCATGGGTAGACATACTCATGGGAAGGCTACACAAAAATTTTCAGAATTTTAGAAGCTCTATTTAAATTTATATGAAAATAACAAAAACAGTTACTATTCATATAAATAGAAATTGGAAAATCGATTGCTAAAAAGAAAAAGGCCTTGGTAGAAAGTTGGCCAAAGATCGTGTTTGGCCTGGCACGTGCATGGTCCGCCCATTTGTAATAGTAACAGGCCGGCCCAAAGGAACGATGAAAGGCCGACCCAACGGCGGCCCATCCGGACCTTGACTTAGCACTTTTACAAAAAGACCCTCGGACTTCTATGAAATTATAAATAGGTACAAAGCACTATTCATATGAGTCACGGGACTTCTCACCTAACTCCCCGGAACTTTCCGATTTTACAAACATGTCCTCCTCTATTTCTTTTTCTCCTCTTCCTCTTCTTTCTTCGCGGGACGGACGGGCGGGGGCGGCCGTCGGCCGGCGTCGTCGGCGACGGCGGCCGACGGCGGGGAAGCGCGGCGAGGCAAGGTGACGCCGTGCCGCACCGCGCCCAGCCCTAGCTCGGCTTGAGACAGCCCCTGAGGCTGGCCACCCACGCGCGGCGGGACCATGGCGGCAACCACGGCGGCGGCACCGCCGGCGCGAGCGGCCGGCGGGGGCGAGAGGTGGAACCGGGCGGCGAGGGCGGTGCGGGGACATACGAGGAGAGGCGTGGGTGGCTAGGATGGAGAAAACGACAGCGGCCATGGAGTCGGCCGGCCGTCCATGGCGGGCGCGGCGTATGTGCCGGCCCGAGGTGTGAAGAAAGAGCGAGGGATAGAAGGTTGGGACGGTGGCACACTCGGACGGCCCGCCTCCAACGGGGCGGCCAAACGCCGGACGAGCCGACACGGGGAAACGTCGGTGGCGGCAATGGAGTGGGACGCGCCCGACGCGAAAAATCCATTGAGGCATAACATCGAACATTTGACACGTGTAAAAAGAAGGTCGGTTTGGATATCGGTTTGGGCTATTTCGGGCCGAATCTCGACATGGGCCAAGAGGCAAAAATGTTCTCCACTGATCAACCTTCATTTTTTCATAACAGGCCCATGATCATTAACTGCTTAGATTAAGAGATAATCATCTCCAAAACTTGCATTGTCAACGACTTAATGATACTTGGAAATGATTGTCAAAACCTTGTCAAATCAAATCCGATCGATCTCAACTTTTGATATGTTGGTCTTCAAAGCATAAACTCAAATCCGTATTTTTGGTTCAACTCAAGTTGCTTAGCAAAATCTCGAGAACGCGAGGACGTCGATCTGTCGGACACTAATTTCGAGACTTAGAAAAATTCTAAGTCCCGAGTTTGACCTTCCCTTTCAACTTGAATTTTGCAAATTATTCTCAAAATTTGAACTAAACTCAAAAATCTCCAAAAAGCAACTTGCCTTAATTTTTTTCAAGATCTACAAAATCCATAATTGGAACATTTTCAAATTCAGCCTCTAAGTTTGACTTTTTGAAATGGGGTCAAAGAATTTGAAATTTGAATTCAAAATTACTTTTAAAATCATGTAAAAACTTGAAAAACTTTGTACATGACTTTTGTTCCTCTCAACAAGATCTACAAACTAGCTTTTGAAAGTTTTCTCAAATTTTGCATAAATTTTGAAATATAGAAAAGGGGGTAAATAGGGTTTGAATGAGATTCAAAATTACTTTAAAATTTTGAACTAAACTTTGAAAACTCAAAATACCAACTTTGTTCAGTTTTGGAAACTCTACCAAAATGCTTTAATGACCATACCCAAAATCTTGATAAATTTTGAATAAAAAGAAAAGGGGACAAACTAGGGGTTTAGAAACTAGGGTTTCCGACAAGAGGGATGCTTTCCGAATCGATTCTTTTCAAGCGTTTTCTTCGACCGACGACGTGACCATGAACTAATACACTGGTCTTAGGCCAAATCCATTGCTTAAGCGATAATTAACACCGGGGTGTTACAATGTCATGGCAAGATATGTGGCGGCGATGAAATAGATGGAGCAGGGCGGCACCAATGATATACTCGAAGAGGAAGAAGATTAAAATATCTAGCAAGATAAGTGGATGATACTATACAATGGAATCCACACTATTGAAGATAAGAATGATTTTATCAAGATTCAAAAGGCGCATCATGAAAGACTTTCACCAAGTCAAAAGTATAATTATGAAGATGCTTCCCTTTCGTGAAGTCAAAAGTATCATCATGAAGATGCTTCACTTTTTGTGAGGTCAAAAGAATAATCATGAAGAATAATACTTATCAAGAGTTAAAAAGGTCATCATGAAGATTTCTTCACCAATTGTCAAAGGATCATCATGAAGATTCTCCACCAACAAACTTCGACGACGACGCCAACTACGCGCCAACCATACCCTTGCCACCGCTATATAAGGAGAGGAAGAGGCAAGGGAAGGGCATCACTTCCACCGGATCACTTCCACCCCCGCATCGCCGGATCACTGCGAGCACTTGATCACTCCACCACCACTCCACATAAGTATTGTAGTAGTGTTACGTACACTAAATAAGAGACTCACATGAAGTCCGGTGTAAGAGTTTGTAAGAGTCTTATGAGAGTGGACTAAAGCAGCCCTCAATTTAGTCCGGGTGTGTTCGTGTGCTTATGCGTGTGAAAGAGCACGGAGTACTACTCGGAAGGATTCACCTTCTAAGGTACTTACCCTATCCGGGGACTATGTATGATTGTTATGTTTGTCTATCATAAATAGAAAATCCAAAAAATATTATATATATGTTGTTTGTTTACATTTTATCTAGTTTGTTTATCTTTTGTGTTGTTCTTTAAGTTTACTATTTCATATTTATGTTTATTTACTTTATGTTCTATTCTATCTTCCGCGCATCAGTAGTCATTATCCTTCTTGCATAAGCATCTACTTTTTCCGCATTGCATCTAAACCATAAAAGCCCAAAAAACACCACCTCCGAACATACCCTCCTTATCCTACCTAGACACGGACGCGGTCCTGCATCTACTTTTCCCCGCATTGCATCTACACCATAAAAGCCCAAAAAACACCACCTCCACAGACATACCCTCCTTATCCTACCTAGACACGGGTCCGGTCGTCTGTCGATCCGTATCGGAGCCGTAGGTCCCGAGCTCCCCAAGCCATCTTCTCGAACGACGGGGGAGAGGGTGTGGTAGTAGGCCAAAGAGTCATAGCGGAGATCCGTGCATTTTAGCGTGAGTGTTGGTAAGCCGAAGTCGCGGAGGTCATATTTTCTCTACGGATAGAGTTTGGATCGACCCGTTAGTCTTGAGTTAGGACCCGTGTTAGCCGAATTTAGCCGTGGATAGGGCGTTGAAAGGCGTGGAAGCGTTGGATTAGCACTCTTGGCGGTGAAACGTTGGACCGCCGGCTCGAAACAGAGAGAAAGGTTGATCGTAATTGTGAGGTTCTACCCCGTGGAATTTGGAAACCACCTACCCTACCGGTTGATCTTAATTGTGAGGTTCTACCTAGTTAGGCGGTAACTACCCCATCTAATCACCTTTATTCGTATAAGATGTCTTGGTTAGCAAGGGCGTTTAGTGCTTCGGATAGGTCTATAGCCTCGTGTAGCGGTGATAAGTCGTTTAAGGATATGTCTAGAACATCATATAGTTGCATTAAAAAACCAAAAATCAAAATAATATTGATACCACATATCGAAAGATTATGTCTCTAGTTTTGAACTTAGTGTTTTGGGTCTTGATTTTCAAACACCTTGTTATTTTGTTAAATCTAAAAACAAAAAAAGATTTCCAAATAGACAAAGAGCTCCTCAGTGAGAGAAATAGATCTCCCAAAAAACAAAGCTAAAAAGAGAGATATCTCCAAGAAGTAGACCGAGCCTTTCGGTTGAAAATTAGAGAACTTTGGCACAAAGAAATGATTGAGCAAAAAGAAGAATATATTCTTCTTTGATTGGTATGAAAAGAGTCGAGATCGGACATTTTAAAGAATTCTTCAAACCGGGTTCTCGACGGGGAAGGCAAAGTTGAGCTGAGTATGATATTGACAAGGCGCCATTATTAAAGAGACTTCGAATAAGTGTAAAGTTGTTAGTGGCCAACCGATTGAACCTATTGGTCTACCACTTAAGCTAATTCAGTCTAAAGTCGACATCAAGGAAAAAGGAATTGAAGCTTGTCCTTTCAGAACAGCTTCTAATCCTATCTATGCTGAGCCTGAACACATAAATCATCCAATAGAGCCACAACACATATCTTTGCATGCCCTTGGCGGCGGACTAAAAGCATAGAAGTCATCTCTTTTGATGGGATAAAGCCCGATAAGGATGAAGTCGAAGAAATCGTCCCTTCAGAGCTCTCGTCTTGTCATCCTCAATCCTCAAATAGTCATTCCACTTTTCATCCCACAAATGACTTCTTCCAACTTCAAACATAAAGGTTCGAATCTCGGGATCCCGGGAACCATTCAATAAGATATTCCAATCTCCTCAAAAAGATACTTTCCTCACAAAGGAAAGGCATGAAAATGAAAATGTCTTAAGATGAGACCGTAAGAACTCATCCTACCCTTGATGACTATGGTCATCACCAAAATTATATCACCCATGGTCCTACGAGAGACGCCTTAGATGAAACAAATCTTACCTTGGGACCTAAGCTATGCTCAAAAACCTCTTATGAGTTGTTTGCCTCAAATCAAAGATCTAATACTAGGCAGATTCTTTTAATCTTTACCCAAAAGGTTATTGATCTGTTTGGGAAGAATTATCAGCAAAACATGAGAAAGAAGTTTCTCGGCTTCCAAGATTATTTCCTCGAAAGCGGTTTGCTAGGAAACTCAAAATGGGATATCCATCGATATTTATATATTCCCAATCTCTCACCTTGACAACAAATTGATAATCCATCCTTGGAACAAATATATCATTCTCAAGGCGATCTAGGTCAAAAAGAATCTCAAAGATCTGCAAACATATCCGACCAAAGATATATCATTTCAAACAACCTTAGACCAAGGACAATCTATAGGAGTTATCAAAGATACTATCTCAACCTCGCTTTACGGCTCACGAAAAATATAAGGAACATTGGGATGGTTTGAGATGCAAAAATATGATAAACTTCCAATGGGATAAAGATCCTTTCCTATCAAATTTATATATCCCTCAGATCCTAATCAAGATTTTTGTAAAGAAAATACATATCTGGCTTGCCTTTTCTTGAAAATAGAAACTCATTAAGAACCATGAACCATCAAAAACCGGATATAAGACAAATAAAAAATATACTGATTGTAAAAGCGAGAGTTATGTAATGATCCTATGGTTAAGGAACAGCTCAAGATTCAAATAGAAAGAAAAGATGGGAAAAACTATTGGTATAGAAGGTATCAATCTAGTCACCGAAACCCCTTCAAAAGAAGCCCGAATAAAGACCAAAGATATTATAAAAAATAAAAAGATAAAAGCCTTATCAAAATCTAAAGATAAAACTAAGATAAATAAGTATGATAAAGAAGATTGTGAAAACATCTTGGTCCTTCTCGATTTAGAGCAGTTCTTTTTAGAAACCTTTGATTACGTGCGGAAACCCAAAAGAAAAAGAAGTTATCCTTGAAAGATTTTTATCAAAAACAACAAAAAATAGGCCGGGAAAGATATTTTGTGTTGCGAGATAAGGGAAGAAAGTCTAAAAAAGGAGAAGCAAGCAACAAGACCTAGAAAGATTTATCCAAAGAATATAACAATATCAAGGAAGATTTGAGAGGCCTCAAAACAAAGGTAAAAATCCTTGATCTCCAAAATAAATACAATCTTTGAAAATCAAAATGAAGAAATAGTTGGATCTATAGAAAGATATTTTAAGCAAAAATGGTATCTTTGAAATTCAATACAAATTCAAAGATGGCTTCAACTTTTAAATATAAAACTCTAATAGATTCAGGTGCGGATGTGAATTGCATTAGAGAAGGAATTATACCTTTCAAATATTTTGAAAAATCATCCCATAAGGTTCATCTTTGCCAATGGCAATCTGCTCCAAGTCGATCACAAAGTTCCCGAGGTGCATGTTTGCATTTCGGAGTATGTTTAAAAACATCATTCTTATTGATCAAAAACCTCGGTCAAGGAGTAATCTTAGGAACCCCATTTCTATCTTTAATCAGGCCTTTCTTGGTGACTGAACAAAGTATTCAATTCAATATGAAAGGAAAGCAAGTTGAACTCGATGTTCACTTCTCAACTGAAGAAACTCTTTTAAATCAATTGCAAGAAGCTATTCGCCACAAAGAACAATTCATTAATGAGGTAGCTTCTGAAATCAAAAAGTAAGGATAGACAAAACCCTTGAAGATCCAAATTTCAAAATAAAGATAAAGACCTTAGAGGAAAAAATTTATCAAAGATATATGCTCACGATCTTCCCTCCGCCTTTTGGCATAGGAAGAAACATGAGGTGTCACTCCCATATGTATCCAACTTTAGTGAGGATAAGATCCCTACTAAAAGCAAGGCCCATACAAATGAATAGTAGACTCCTAGAGAGACGCAAAGCCGAGATTGATGAACTCTTAAAGAAAGGCCTAATAAGGAAAAGCTCCTCTCCTTGGAGTTGTGCGGCCTTTTATGTGGAAAATCTTGGCCGAGAAAGAAAGAGGTGTCCCTAGACTAGTTATCAACTATAAACCTCTTAACAAAATTCTACAATGGATAAGATACCCAATTCCTTATAAACATGACCTAATCGGAAGAATCCAAGGATCACAAATATATTCCAAATTTGACATGAAGTCCGGATTTTTGGCAAATTCAAATAAAAGAAGAGGGCGGTATAAAAACTGCTTTCACTACTCCATTTGGTCATTATGAATGGAATGTTATGCCTTTTGGTTTAAAGAATGCTCCATCAGAATTCCAAAAAATCATGAATGAGATTTTCTTGCCATATACTTCTTTCATCATAGTTTACATAGATGATGTTTTAATTTTCTCACAAAATATTGATCAGCATTGGAAGCATTTAAACATATTCTATAAAATAATTATCCAAAATGGTCTTGTAGTTTCGCAAGAAAAATGAAACTTTTTCAAACTAATATACAATTTTTGGGTTATAAGATACAACATAATCAAGTTCTACACAGTAACTGTGGGGTAATAGAATTTGCGAGATAAGTTCCTCGATGAAATTAAAGATAAAAAACAATTGCAAAAAGATTTTTGGGATGTTTAAACTATGTTTTGATTTCTATGAGGCTTTGGCAAAAGATAGAAAGATTTTAACAGAAAGGTTGAAGAAAAATCCTCCCGCACGGACCACAAAACATACTCGAGGCGGTGAAGCAGATCAAGAGTAAGGTCAAGAGATTGCCTTGCTTGCACATTCTAGATCATGATGCATTCAAAATTATTGAAAGCGGATGCCTCAGTTATGGTTATGGTGAAATCCTAAAACAAAAGAAGGATTTGAAAGAGCGACTTGTCGGGGCTCGCCTCGGGAACTGGAATGATGCTCGAGAAAAATTATTCTACCATCAAAAAGAGAATAGGCAATCGTAAAGATTGTCTCAAAGTTTCAAGGAGAACTCCTCAATCGAAATTCTTATTGAGGATAGATTATAAAGTTTGCAAAAAGATGTTCTCGAGAAAGATGTGGAGAACTTAGTCTCCAAACGGATATTTGCGGATGGCAAGCAATATTATCGGGCTTTGACTTTGATATTGAGCATATCAAAGGTGAAGTAAACTCACTCGATTTCTTATCCCGTGAATTCTTACGGGGATATGGCACTCAAAAAAGAGAATTATCATTCAAGGGGAGAATTGATGAAAACTCTCCATCCAAACAAACTTATCGGGGAGAATAATTAAAAACCCCATGACGCAAGATAAATATGCAAATGCGTCTCAATATATTCAGAATACTGAGGAAATAATATTGCCTCACGGAATTCAATGATTTCGGATCTCAATATTCAAAGTATCTTTGGGAAAGTATTTCCCAAAAGATTCATATCTTATACCACGAGTATCCAGGCAAAGATCAAAATTATTATGAAGCGATTTTGTGTGAAACACAAAGCGCCAAGCAGATTTTCCATACAAAAAATGGAGATGAATTGGGATTCACAAAATTATTGATCCGAGAAAGTTATTCACTTGGAAGATTGGGGACGAGAACATCCAATCCGTATGTGGCTAAAACCTTATACTTCGGCTACATGCATCAACAAAAAAATATAACTATTGGGACTATCAAAAAGCATGGGAGAAAGTGTCGCTAGTTCGAGGAATCATCGATGAAGCATTCATGGTTCATTCGCTTCAAAAAGAAGGTGTGGTGAAATGCCACTATGGTTCTTCAAAAATTGGTGGCTTAAAGTTGGAGCAATCCCCGAAATACTCCCGGAAGAAATTATCAAGATGATCACTCAAGAGTCCAAGAAGAATTTGAAAGACTATCCCTTTATACTCATGCGGTTCGGTGCGAGAGACATCACGCCATGGATTGTCAAATGGGATTTTGATATCAATAAGACTCAATTTCCAAAGAACTCTCAAAAGGAAGTATTATGCAAGATGGTGGGACAAATTTAACACCAAGCCTATTATTGACAAAAGAAAGTACAAAGCAACAAATAAAAGATCCGAGGTGGCTCAGCTAAAGGAAGATATTACAAGAGAATTGTTGTTAAAACAACCAGATATATCTCAAAGCGATCGAAAGCGCTTGTCTATGAAAAACATGTTTAAAATGTTGGATACCTCTCCTCAACCACTACAGATCAAATCTCCTAAACAAGATGATGAAGAGTACCCAACACATTTGATCAACGCGGGACCGGGCTATGAATATTATTCGCCAATGAAGCAAGAATCTCGGGGAGAAATCTCGATTACTCCCCATGATGAAATAATCAAAAGATAGTACCTACTCAAGAGGAAGAAGATCAAAATATCTAGCAAGATAAGTGGATGATACTATACAAAGGAATCCACACTATTGAAGATAAGAATGATTTTATCAAGATTCAAAAGGCGCATCATGAAAGACTTTCACCAAGTCAAAAGTATAATTATGAAGATGCTTCCCTTTCGTGAAGTCAAAAGTATCATCATGAAGATGCTTCACTTTTGTGAGGTCAAAAGAATAATCATGAAGAATAATACTTATCAAGAGTCAAAAAGGTCATCATGAAGATTCCTTCACCAATTGTCAAAAGGATCATCATGAAGATTCTCTCCACCAACAAACTTCGACGACGACCGCCAACTAAGCGCCAACCATACCCCCTTGCCACCGCTATATAAGGAGAGGAAGAGGCAAGGGAAGGGCATCACTTCCACCCCGCATCACTTCGGATCACCTGCAGAGCACTTGATCACTCCACCACCACTCCACATAAGTATTGTAGTAGTGTTATGTACACTAAATAAGAGACTCACATCTGAGTCTGTGTAAGAGTTTGTAAGAGTCTTATGAGAGTCGACTAAAGTAGCCCCCTCGCTTAGTCCGTGTGTTCGTGTGAAAGAGCACTGAGTACTACTCGGAAGGATTCACCTTCTAAGGTACTTACCCTATCCAGGACTATGTATGATTGTTATGTTTGTCTATCATAAATAGAAAATCCAAAAATATTATATATATGTTGTTTGTTTACATTTTATCTAGTTTGTTTATCTTTTGTGTTGTTCTTTAAGTTTACTATTTCATATTTATGTTTGTTTACTTTATGTTCTATTCTATCTTCCGCATCGCATCCGTAGTCATTATCCTTCTTGCATAAGCATCTACTTTTCCTGCATTGCATCTACACCATAAAAGCCCAAAAACACCACCTCCACAGACATACCCTCCTTATCCTACTCTGCAGACCTGACGCTGTCCTATATATATATATATATATATATATATATATATATATATATATATATATATATATATATATATATATATATATATATATATATATATATATATATATATATATATATATATATATATATATATATACACCTCTCGGGTGGCCTGCTTCCAGACCCAGGTGGACGCGCTCGGCCAGACTCTCAGGCGCGCACGCACACGCGAGGATGCTTGGTGGACCACCTGACACACCTATGTGGCCACTCCCATGCACCTAACGCATTGTATGCATGCATGCAATTTAATTGTTTTCATTTTTATGCCATAATTTTTAAACGCAGTATCCGATTTAAAACCGTTTTCACCATTGAGTATTTAACATTTTTTGTGCACGATTTAAGATCCATTGTGGATATATCTTTGAAAAAAAAAAAATAGATTTCATGGATTTTCTGTATACGTATAAAATCTTGTAAGTGAAAGCATAGAAACATGTAGATTGTCTTGTCTTTGAAATTTGAATCATGGCACGTGATGGCCGATTATATGCATAAAATCACTAGTCAAAGATGCATAGAAAAGTTTTGCTATCGATGTTGTATAGAAATTAGTGATTGAATGAATAAAAATTAATTTTGTTGCCACAAAAACCTCAGCTGTACACTCCACTTTGGCGGATAATGCATACCATTTCTATGGTGTATAATTAACATGGGCATAGCACGTGGACAATTGGATTCATAGAATCTGTTGTCAAGGTGCATGTACATTGTATACATTGTATTAGCCATGGGAGCACTTGAGCTCTTTCCATAAAGCAACCAACTTCATACACAAAATTACACGATGAGACCTAAAGCCTGAGAGGCTGAGATAGTCTCACCAAAACAATATTGATTTTGATGTAAAACAACGAACTTCATAGACAAGGACCGATTACACATGTAAAATGCTTGTATATGAACCCACGACATAAAAACACATATACATGTAAATTTGCAGTCAATATTAGGGCAGGGCGAAGGCACAAAATTGCTAACAAAAGCAAGTGATTAATAGATATAGAGAAGGTCCTACAGTATCACAAAATGAAGATCAAGCAAGAATAATTAAGTTCCAGCAGCCTGACTGTTAGCAAATGACGTTTCTGGATCTAAGATCATTTGTTACAAGCTTCCCGAAATATAGAAGGATCAAGAAAATAAGGTCTAGCGGTCCAACTACCTGAATACATTATAACACATCATCTGCCCTCGAACATCAAAGCTACCAGTTAAGCCAAAAAGCAACATCAACACGTGGTTCGACGATGAGCACATATTCAACGATTTTGGTGGATGTTTAACTAATTAAGAAACAACACATAGAAATATATAGAACCATGTGTTGAAAACTTTTTAGTGTCGACATTGCATAGGACTTAGTGGTATGATACGCCAAAAATAATTGTTACAACGTAAAAGTCAACCAACATGAGAAATGCATAAAACTTGGAGATGACAATCGTAAAACATGAAGACGATCTCATTTACTCCAAAATTTTTGAAATCTAGTGCGTGATTTTCACTTAGATTCATACAATCAATGGTCATGAAAACCGCTTAGAAAACTAATCGAGATAATAATTTATAGAAAATCACTAGATGAACAAAGTTGTCCATGCCGCAAAACACACCCGGACCACCTAGAGAGGTGACACGACGCCATCGCTAGAGATGCGTAGGGATAACAAGTGCCCAGAGCACAGCCATGCGATCTACTCAACACCGCCACCGCCGCCGCCGTGAGGGTCATCTACAAGAGTCAGGTCGCATGTATGCCGGACCATGAGTCAAACCGTGCGCCACCGGTTGGGGAAGGGGCCAGGCCATCCTACATCACAATAAAAATGTATGTCAGAAATGTTTCTAACAATGCGTAGATAACTGTTTCAAAATCAGAGACACAGATGAACCTTAAATACATAAAAAAAAACTTGCCGCTAGAAGAAACAAGAAGCACACAAGCTCAATGGACATTTCTTCATGTGTGCATAGCAGACATGTATATTTGAACACTACAAACTACTACTAGGAACAAGAGGAAAAATGTTTTTGTACTCGCTTGCATAGTCAGGAGCAAATCTGCACGTACATGGCTATCAACTAATATCTGTATGCACATAATTTGCAAGCCCAAACCGGGATACAATAAATATGGATGCATAGCTCTTTAGGACAGAAAACTCGCAATCAAAAAAAAGAAGCTAATTGATTTATGCATCAGCACATACAGCTAACCTCATATTGGTTCAAATCGCATGGAACATGTGAATACATGAAGAATAAATAATTTTTGAATAGGCTAAAAACACGTCACAAGAAGCATACAAGCTACTACTCAGTTGGCATAAAAAGTTAGAAACTTATAGCCAAAGTCCTCACCAGAGCACCGCCATATCCATAAGGAGGTGGTCGGAGCTGCGGTCACTCCTTGGAGGCTTGAACCTCGAGTAGAAGCAAGATCCCCTTGAAACTGCATAGAAAATTTGATTGCTTGTCATTCATTCGTATGGAAAATCAACATGAGCACCAACTAGCTTTGATTTAAACTTACGTATGCATTTGAGACAGCTTAAGTATGCATAGAAACTTTGGCATGCACGCTGGAATACCATAAAAAACCATGGCATAGAAAGTGCGGTTCAAGAACTTGAAAAATCAACGGCGGACCTATGGAAGTCGTCCTTAATCGTGTCGCATCGCACCGTTGTTGTTGTCCAAAGCTGGCGATTCACATGACGTGCCACCACCGTGGATTGTACCATGCATAGAAACAATTCTCGTTAAAGCAAAAACCAAATGCTTGCTTGCTCACATAGTTGGCTCAAGAAGCATAGAAATAAAACAATCAATTGAAGTGAATACCTATTCACCTTACAACGAATCAAGGAGACATAGGAACTCACTGATGCAAGTATAGAAAAATCATATGCTGAGACAAGCATAAAACATTGGTGCGCTTCAGATCACTAGATCAGAGAAATGGATAGGAAAAAATACCAATGAGTACCTAAGCTATTTAAAAACCATGCTATTAGATTACCTAAACTACATATAAACCTTGGTGTTAGATTACCTAAATCGGGAATGGAAGCTTGCATCTACCTAAAGCGCATATAAACCTTGTTCTTAGATTACCACACACAAACATGCCTCTACCAAGAATGCATAGAATTAAGTAGTTTATTTGGTCGCATAAAAATTAATTTTTTCTTGCCGCACATTATGGCTACCCAAAATTAAAGCATAAAAACCGGGAACAATTTCTTGTGCATACTAATCAATTCAAGTGAATACACGTTCTTTGTATATATCACGGCAGCTTGCTCAATGAACCCCTAATGCGCCTCCAAATGAATACATTTTGAATAAAAATCGGTGGAATGCTAAATCGGTGTCTATGGTTGTAAGGATAAAATTACATGACTGCAGATTTATTTAATAAAATACCAAGTGATTACATTATCTATGCATACCGCTTATCAAAACTAGAATAGAAAACATGAATCAAACTTTAAGCATAGGCGATCGTGAGCGGTTGCCGTTTGGTCGCAAAGGCAACCATCATTTCCTCTAGTTACAAGCCAATTTTAAGAAATAACTTGTCCAAGCTGAGCCATGTAAAACAAAAGTGAGCTCACACCGGCATTTAATCAAACACCTAGACTACAAGAAGCAACAACACATAGCAACACAATCGAACATGACCACGGTAGCATCGAGATGCACTAACCCGAGCTAGCATTTGGGAACAACATAGCTGAAGTATCATTAGATGCAAAAATATTAGTTGCTTAATAGATTATCGAAAACCCATTTATTCATCATACTCCATTTTCTCAAATTTGGATAGATTATCCGCAAGGACATGTATGCATAATAAATCATCATTGCAATACGGAGAGAAGATATAGCAATGATTATGCTAGACAATTACCTAGAAATATAAAAGCGTGCTTTAAGTGTCATAGCAAACACATCGGATTTGGGGAAATTTAGCTTTGCTAGATGCTACATCCACTCACGGCAAGGGATTTGCAAAGAAGAACACACGTACTACCTAGAAACTTCTGCAAAGCACCAAATAAACTACTTAATTCCAAGGAACTTCGAACGTATGTTTTTCAATTTTGGGATTTGCAAAGATGAACACACGACCTACTTAGAGACAAGCAAGCATGCATGGTGGGATACTACTGTTGTGGACGGATTCAGGAGAACTTCGGACTCAGGGGCCTCTCGTATTCGGCAAAGGAAGCCAAGCGTGTGGCGAGAAAAGTGGTGGACATTCGCCGCCAATGCCGTGGCGCCGACGCGATGTTCGTGGCCCCGCTTAGAGGAAACAATGGAAGAATAAAATATTAAACTCATGTTGGATGCGAGCGGAGCGAGGAAGGGGTCAATCTAGAGAGGAGGAAAAGGGAACACCTTGTCGATCCGCTGCTCCTCATCCCAATCTAAAAGCTCGCATGAGGACTTGGAGGACTAGTGGTAGTCGGCTTTCTCGTAGGCGGAGGGATGCCCGTGAGGTTGAGCTTCTCCCCGCCACCGACGGGATCTTGGAGAAGGGATGACACCGGGCCGTGGAAGGGAGGGCGCGGCCGCTAACGCCCGTTGAGTGGATTCAGTGCGCGGGGTGGCCACGCCGCCGCCCCAGACGTTGCCGCATAGGGTGGCCGCAGGTGCCTCCGCACGGTGGGATGGGCCACATGGCCATCCTACCCCCGTCGGTGCGCCCAAGGCCCACCATGCTTGCGGGGCCGAGCTCGCGAATCTTCGCCGAAGGAGAGGCCACCGTGGGAGGAGCACCAAAAAACGAAGAAGAAGCGCCGTCCCTGCCGGGTGTCGGCGATGGAGGAGCGCCGCCCGAGTGAGTGGCCAGCGCCGAGCATCGGGATCCGCCACCGCCCGTAAGTTGGAGGAGGCGCCGCTGGAACGGGAGAGGTGGCCGGCCGCGACCTTCCATGTCGACGGAGCGCCACGGCCGCGCCTTCCCCACCACCGACGCCAACCGAAAGCCAAGAACGCCTTGTGGCATTGAGGGCGCACCCGCGGCCACCACCTTGAGGACCAAGGCGGCCCTTGCCCACCGGCATCCCGGTGGCACCGATGGTGGGCCCTTCCCCGCCTAGGCCGGCATCGGCATATAGAGGAGCACCACGTCCGACGCCGATGTCGGGATTTTGACCAGAACCGCCGCCGGTGCCGTCGAATCCGGAGCCAATACCGCCGCCGGTATCGGGGGCGGACCTACGGCAGCACCAATGGCGGTGTCACCGCCACCGCCGCCCCCCACCCCCATCACCACCGGCCCGGCATCTCCGCCATCCCCGCTCATGCTTGCCACGCTGCCTAAAAAGAAGAGAAATTTAGGGGAAAATGAACACATGGAAGCGGGATGTGATGGAGCAAAATGCGGGCAGCTAACTTTAGGGCAAGCACGGCTATCGCCGTCGGTGGTGCGGTGGAGCTCCCGTCGGTTGAGCCGGCGCACGCCGCCCGTCGGTGGTGCGGTGGAGCTCCGTGCGGTTTTCGGAGAGGGGAAGCCGAAGCGGCGGCTGCTGAAATGCTCTGGATTTTGTCGGGATGCAGATGAAGCCCGTGACGCTGACGCCTGGATATTTTGCATATATCCCCCTACAAGGTGTATCACCCTTCAAGTATATACTCCAAATGCGCCCATGTCCAACTGATTGAATGTGGATGCATATAAACCAACATATGACCGCATATATGTACCAGTTTAAAAAGAAGCTGTGACAAGTAGGGGTGGTTTCTATTCGGGTGGTGTATACATTTTATCATGGACGTGGAATCTCCTTTTTTTAAAATTGAATGAATCCGTACTGGCTGACGTGGGCTCGACTCATCACGTCTCGTTGTGGGCCCACTTGAAGGCAGGTGTTGCCGTGCGGTGGAATGGTGGTGGGCCGGTCAGATGGTCTTGGGCTGGTGCGATCGGCTGCTGGGCTGGTTGGGTTGGGTCAAGGGCTTTCGCTAATTATTGGAAGCCTATGCTCTAATATCATACCTATATATATATATATATATATAGGTATTCTATATAGTATCCTGGGTACTGTTTAATATTCACTCCCCGAGCCCGCCCAACGCGCCATTAGGTCGAGTCCAACCAGCCCAACCATGCGCAGGCAGCCAGGCACTGCCCCCGTCCCAGTTTCCTCCCGTATCCACGACCGAGCCACCTCATGTTTTTTTTTCCGAAAATAATATTCAATCACAAAAGAAAAAGATCGTGGGGAGTTTGGGAGACCCCACGCCGGTTTATTCTCCTCTCTATCGTCGCACGAGCCCAGATCGCCGCCGCCCCCGCTGCTCCAGGCTAGCTCGCCGCCGCCCCCGCTGCACGGCCTCAGCTCGCCGCCGCGCCCACCCCCGATGCACGGCCTCAGCTAGCCGCCGCTCCTGCTCCGTGGCAATGGCGGTGGCTGCGAGCACCTCGCGTAGCCGCGCTGAAGGCTCTCAGCCGGCCCGAGCGAGCGGCAGCGCCGGCGAGCTCGTAGAGGGAACGGAGTTCTCCCATCGTCGGAGATCGGGTCGGCGTTAAGGAGCGCCGGCGGCACCTCATCCACAACGAGCTGATGTGGCCTCGAGCAGCGAACTCCGTCCGGCGGCGTCCCTCCCTCCCACCAGTCGCCCCTGCCCTCCGTCCGGCGACGGCGCCCTCCACTGTCGCTCGGCGGCGGCCGGCCTCCCACCCACGCGGCCCCCTCCATCCTGGATGCCGCACGGACCTTCTTGATTCAATTTGATGATTCGATCGCAGGATGCATTCCCTTGAGGTTCTCTTGGTCTGATGCAAGTGTTCGATTGTCTGCTGAGTTGTTGAGGAACCACCACGGCCAGTAGCTCCTCTGGTACAGTGAAATACCTATTGATTTGTGGTTGTATATTTATTTATTTATTATCCTATGAATGAATGCAAAACAGTCACTTGATTGTCATTCGTTTTCATTATTACTGATGGCAATTGTAGCCGCATATCAGTACATCTGCCCTGTAGGTAGTCTAGCATTTTTTAAAAAAAAAACTGGGCTTTTTTTCAGATTTTGAACACTGAGGTGTAGTCGGTTGGATGTTCAGGCCTCATGGAGTCATGGGGGCAACTACAACCAAAACATAGAGAAATTCATCAGTCTGCAGGCGGTGTTGAAGAAATGTAAGGAGCCATGGATGGATTTATAGGCCACGGTCTGGCAGACTACATCACTGTTTTTGCCTGCACTATTGTTATTGTGTAGAGAGCATTAGAGAATTATGTGTGTTTGGTGGCTGAATCTTACTCATATATCATAGAGTAATTGATTTATTCTTTAAATGGATAGGTTTATTAGCTCTTAGATAGTTGAATCTTACTCATTAGTGTATGTTGAATTAGTGAATTATATCAAGGCCCTGCTGGTTGGTCCAAAGAAGTGGTGGAAGGCTGGAAGCCCTCTGCCAAAGTTGAAATATATGTAACTGAAACCTTTCTCATATGCTTGAATGGCAATGCATTTCTTGGCAACTCTAATGGTTCTGATCGTTGGAATTAAGCTTATTTCATAGTGCCACCATTGATATGCTTGCATTTTTCATTGTGATTTTACCTTTTTTTTTTTCTTCAGCAATGTTGGCTGTTGCCACAACTTCGTTCTTAATCAGATATGTCATTATATTTCTCTAGTTTACTTGTTAATAGACATGCATCCTGTTTTCGTCAGTATTCAGAAGTTATTTGCTTTTGCTAGTCTTTGTTCTTAATCATGCATAGGTTATGTTTGAGCTTCCATCATGCATGCTTATCGTCATGGATATTATATTTAAAAACATTTTTCTTTCTCTGTTTTTATATGCACTGATACATATGCTGCTGCAGCTAAGTCAGATCTTGGTGGCTGTATGGTGATTTGGAGCAAGATTTCAACAAGTTGAGAATGGCATTAGGTGAAGAGCTGAGGTAGCAGGTCCACAGGCAAGCGGGTCAGCCAGATAACCACAACTTCAGAATTTCCCTTCAATCTCATAAGTAGTGATCTGATAGAAAGCCGGATTACTTCCATATCCTGTAGTAAATCACAATTACACTTGGGGAAAAAGTACTCAGCTAGGATACTCCTGTTATTTTTTCTTTTGATTCAGTTTGATATTTTTGGTAATACTAATCTGTGATGACATCCCATTGCGTAGGTCAATGCATTGTGTTCCCTGCGAGTGTCGGATTATTGACGCAGGCAGCGACCAGGAGCTCCTCTTCACTTGCAGCAAGGTGAGTTTGTCTCGGTTGCCTTTGTAGGTTCAATGCAGCTTTCAGTTACTCATGTGGAAGGATTTGCTTCTCAAATTCCCTACTAGTAACGTTAATCAGAATATTATATGCTCCTAGATGCAAATCGAAGTGCATTGAAATGTTCATTTGGCTTTGGATGCTTGTTCCTGTACAATGTATATGCATTTTATTTAGGTTTATCGCATATAAATGCAAACATGGCCTTCATTTATTTCCTGAACCTGCCGCACAAATATTCAGAAATATTACTTTCTAGCAAGCGTATTTGCTGCTAGGTTTGCTAAACTCTACGATTGTTCTTTTTATGATTTCGGCAATGGGAATTAAATCAGGCTCGTCAGACACACCAATCAATTATTTCTAACAGCAATGGCACTGATCAGCCTGACTAATCACAACTAATCATGATCAGTCGGATGACTTGATATTTGGTACCTTTATATGCAAGGTGAAATTGATGCCTAGAGTTTAAGGACCAACACATTCCTTATCTCCATCTTTGATCAACCCATGAACTATCTGTATCTGGATTGATTATATGAATTTTCATGAGTTCTAGCCTATGTGTCAATTTGATTTCTTCATCACATCACTGCTATTTCTTTGGATGTTGCCTTGTGAACTTTTGAGTCGATTGAGTGCTTGTTATATGTGTCATGTTCCTTCTAACAACATGCTAATTCATTGGACGTTTCCATGTGAACTTTTGAGTTGATTGATTTCTTGTTTCGTTGATACTGTGGTGGTGAAGTGTTCTAGACAATTTGTGAGCCAATATTTTCTTTTAAGGATCTGTGCTCGCACTGTTTTGAACTTTTGATGCAATTTTTGTGACTTCAAAATGTATGTATGTGCTATCTGTTATCCTATTCCAACAAACTACAATGTTCTATAGAATAATTTGCTGAAAAGGTGTTTTTGAGAACTGCAAAGTAATTGTGTTGATCTTGGAACTTGGCTACAGTTCTGTAGAATACCTGAGGGGGCTTTGAATGTCAAAGAACATGGCAGCATAATTGATTTTTTTTTTTTTTTCAGTTGACAACATAATCAGCATAATTTAAGTTTTTTAGGGTCCCATACAACATTATTTCCTATCAGATTATATGCTATGAGATATATGTTTCATGGTTCGCTGGATTACCCCACCCTTTTCAACTATTCAGTTGCAGGCTAATAAGATTTTTGCACCCACAACTCACAAGTGGAAACACAACATGATATTCCTTTTCTATTCCCTTTTGAGCTGATTAGTTCACACATGTTGCGATAGATTTGTTGATGCCTTGTGGTAGTCCATTCAAAGTTTTGAAGTTTTTTTTCTTGCTATTTAGCACTAGTATGTCTTGTAATGTGGAAACTGCTTCCTGACATGAACCACAATCAAGATGACTTAAACTGGATGAATGTCTGCTGAATTTGTGATTAGTTTGCCTTCCAATTCTAATTTTTTTTCTATCATAATTTTCATGGTTCTTGAACAATACAAACAGATTCCTGACTGTTGTTATTATGATCTTCTTTAATCATAATAGTACTTTTTATCAACATTTTCTGAGGTTTAAAGAAGCCATCATTGGGCTCGCTGATGCGGATGGTCTCTGATTGGAAGTGGCGGAGTGGGCGATGTTTGTATCTCTGTTAACCATCCCTGAGTAAAGTGATCGATTGCAATGCAACTTTCAGTACCTTTAGTCAGTATCTATGCAAAGCCATTGAAGCTCCTGCATGTTAGTTTCATCTTACAGTTAGAATTTGTTGGAGAAACAATAAAGGTTATCTCCTATCGTCCATCCTATTAGTATTTTCATTGTAGGCCTATGCTAAAATTGATTTCTCTGATTCAACATTGTAGTCTGAGAGTATTCTGACAAAGTTGATTTCATCCTTGTCCTGTTTATGCAGCCAGGAATGAGCTGAAAGTAAGCAGTACCTGAGTGTTGAACTTCTGACCCTTCTTCCCTTCATGGCTCTAAAGTTGAGTATTTTGTGGTTTCTCCAGGAAAGCCATTTTATTGTAGACTATTTTTAGAAGAAACCATTTTATTATACACTACCAGGCTATCTCTTCTAGTTTGGTTCTCAAGTCAGCAATTAGATATGTTCGGCAAAAGCATATTAGCTTCAGACTGTTTGATAAGCAATTGTTGGTTAAACAATTAGCTATCACCATAAATATTAATTTCTACAAATAGATTGTAGGATTGTTCCAAACAAACAGGTGGCCTTATAAATCCTAGCTTTATGTGACAATAAAAATATTATGTAGAAACACATTCCGTAGTATGATTCATTAAAAAAATTGTAATTGAGTGGATTCACTTATTCAGTTAACTACTGTTGCTGAGACACAAGAGGCAACTATGATTAAGTTATTACATTACAAGTGTTGCTGCTATGATATACTAACTGTTGGATTAATTAGCATCTCCTTTTTTGGTCATGCCACCCAATAAAGAGCTGGTTGTGCGTCTAGATTCCTAGGTGACATCTTTGAAACAGGACTCATAATACTTGGCCTTTTTGTTTCTAGTTTTTTCAACTCACTAATGTTCGTTTCAGACTTCTGTTTGATCCATTTAGATTAGTATAATACAATACATTAATTTGGTAACTATGTTTATCTGTTGCCATTTTCTAGAGTATCTATAATGGAACCATGGCTTGGAGGTCCTATAATCTAATTATATTTGGATGGTTAGTGGATGGCGTCCCTTTTTTATGTACTATGTATTGAGCAATGGATTATAAGAAAAACTATTTCTGCTATCTCAGATAATTCTAACAGGTATTAAGATTTATTTTGTCATTTTCACAATAGAAAATAATTTTATTGTGTTCAGCACATAGGTAATTTAATATAGTCTATAGCTCTTTTGAGATGCAAGCTAAATGCAAGAGACATCGACATCAGCATAGACTGTGTGGCTTCAAGGTGCATTCTGAGATCACTGAGGACCCCAACTAGTTCCGCTATGGTGCCCGCTAAAGAGCAAGCCTGCAATATCAGTGCCGGCTATACTGTAAGTTGTGTGGCTTATTGAGTTATTACTCATGAAATTCTTGACAGGTGAATCAATTGGCAGCCATTAGAGGGGCGAGAGAAGAGTGGATGTATTATTTTTTTTTGTCTAATAACAAAGTAGTATAATTAGGCCTATGAGTTGTTGGAACCCACTATTTATGATCCCAATGAAGGTTATGGAGACACAAAACGATGTGCATTCAAATGTTACAAAGTGTACTGCAATATTCTTTGGTGATTCATTTACGTAAAAAATATGTTCTTGGTGGTAAAAAGTTTAATGGTTTCAAATACGATTTGTTTTATTCATTTACCGTTAAAATACATCCACTTACGTCCTTGTGTTCCAGTTGGAGACTTATTTTTGTTGCCTAACCTTTTTCAATATAAAATAAAATCTAACTTTCAAAAATAAGAAAACAATACTCGTTGAACCCATGTTTCCTGGAAGTTCACATGTCTACGAGATTAATAAAGAAAGGATATAAAAAAATAAAACAATCGGCCATAAAAAAAGGGGACAAAATAATCGGCCACAAGAATAGACCCCGTAAATGAAAAAAATCGGTCAAAGGAAAGGAAAAATGAAAAAAGCGCCCAAAAGGAAAAAAAAAACAAATCGGCCACAAGAGTCCACGTGAATGAAGTAGAGAGGAAAACGGATCGACACAGCGAAACCAACGGATCGACACAGCGAAACCGCCGGGCGAGCGCTCTCTGCTGCGGGGGGAATCTGCGGTCTGGCAGGGGGGCTCGGGGACTGTTTAATAATCAGTCCCAGGGGACTACTTTAAGCTTATTTTTATATATATATATATATATAAATAAAAAGAAAACAAGTATATTTTTTCATGAACATGGCCGAGATCTACCCAGAATCTTTGGAAATTCATCATGCAATTTCGATGATACATAAGACACGGGGGACGGACCCCATGAGGGCGTGTAGCAACTATGGGCTGCTCTAGCCGGCCCTGGCCCCCTCTAGAACCTTGTCGCCGTCAATCTCCCATCCATGGCAGTGGCGATGAAGAAGAAGAAGCAGTAGAGAGGAAGATAGGGTAAAAGAGAGGTTACTAGATTGGTTTTTGTGTTGATTTGTTGTAGATGGGATCAAATCGGCCCAAACCTCTCATTATATAGAGGGACAGGGGGGCGGGTCTTATCCCCTTAGGAAACAACCTAGATACGTTTCCAACTCCAAAAATTACAACAACGCGACATAACCTGGGCAAAGTCAGTTTCCAGCATCAATCCGGCTCTCTAGTATACAGACAAAAAATTTCTGAATAGTGTAGACATGTCTGGTGTCTAGCATTGATCAATCTCCCAGATTTCATAGTTAATTCACCCGGACTCCAAATGAGGCTTAACTGCTTCACGACTTAAAACCCAAAATTGTGAAGCCCTTTTGCCACCTTTTTTTCTTTCTGTTATGAATTCAATTCAAATGTAATTAATTAAATCAAAAAATTTATAGTTACTAGGGTGAAAGTAATATTTTAGCTCTACATTTGGGAAAAGTTGGTTGAAAAGAATATAAGCTGCGCCATAATGTGGTTGGCTTACCAAATATGGATGGTTAGGTTCCTCTTTAATAAAGAAGATATCAATTGTTGTGGCAGATAGTGCCCATATGTATGGTCGATGTCTATCCTGCTTTCAAAATGACTACAAATAGACTCCGGTGTCATCAGTAAGACACAAATGTGCTCTTCTAGCCATAACATTTGCAGGCATTAGATCGCATACATATTGTCCACAAACCAGTGTCATAGGAGTGGGAAGCATCTGGAATTCGAGCTGCAACAAAGACAGGTCTAAATGAGTGCTGCGTGGCGTAGTCTGTACTATGTGTAATGTGAGCAGATTAGCAGTCAAGACATAGGTGAAAGTGTATCATAGGAATCTGTCTCCCAGTTCCGTGCGGCCTGGTCCTAAGTCAAGTCATGTCGCGCGTCCGGTCCCTTGATCAGGAAGAGACTAGTCTGTTTGCACTTTCGCTCGCGTGTGCCTCGTCCGTAGAGTACTAACAGTTGAGACAGCAATACAAGCGGCAGGTCCGGCAACAACGCCATGCAATGCGGCACCTGCGTCCAGGGGTCCAAGCCCACCAGAAGCAGCAAGCGTAACGCCTGGCCCAACCTGGGTTTATTGAGTTTCTTTATTAATGTGTAGACATGAGAGGAAGAAGGCAACAAGTTTGTAACAGAAAACTAAACACTTTGGTAAAAAAAAAAAAAAAAAAACTAAACACTTTTCAATTTGTCCTCGCCACTGCGCTGTCTGTTCTTCCCGTTCCTCAAGTATTCTTCTCTCTTTTAATTATTGGTAGATAAAGATTGGTATCAGAGACTTACTAGATCAAGATCGCGCTACATCCCACGACCATTTAACTCACCTCCACTCCATCATCCCATCACGTGATGGATCTCAATCTCTAAAGTGTCGATGATGAGTTTGGCCATCGCTTTGAGGAGCATGATGCCAAATGCGAACAACATCTTTTGTCCAACCTCGATAGCAACCATGTCGCCTGTGCCGCCAACATGGATCAACACCTTGTTACCCTAGAGGCAGTCTGTGCTGATCTGGAGTCCCACTGCGCCGCAGAAGCCAATGCCAATCAGGATGACCGTGTTGCCGCAGCGATCTAGCTCAATGCTAGCTTCATCCCATCACTGCCTTACATACAGTTCCAATGCCCCTTGTTTGGAGTCAGCTCTAATCACCTTGCTTCGTCAACTATTTCTCCAGGTGGCCATGATTAACTCTAAAGTCTAAACACGTTAGTTATAGTAACAGATCTTATGCTCTAATCTCTCTAGGCATAGGTTACTCATACGACACATATTTATATTATTTATTTATAAGGCGAGGGAAGCTTCATGAACATTAATTATATTTTGACCAAATCACTCTCCGGACATGTTTATCATGTGAGCTGTTTTACGGTGGTTGGGGGTACTTGTCGGTTACTCTCGGTTTTTAAACAAATAATTAGTATCAATTAAAATTTTTAAGTGAAAGGTTAGTACCGTAATTGTGTCTCTTACCTATCCCTTGCCCTGGCTGCGATCTTCGCTCGACCGGCATACGGTGAGCTGAGGCTCTGGGGATTCACTCTGGGCAATCGGTTTAAACCGATACTTCGGTTCGGTTGTTCGGTGCACAAAAACTTCGGTTGCAGAGAAACTAGAAACCGATCGGTGCAACTGAAACAGAGAAACCGAGTAGATCGGTTTCGGTTTGATCGGTTCGGTTTTCGGCTTTCACCGAAGTTCACCGACCCAGAAATAGGTGAGCGCTGCGCCGCCGCCGGTCGTTAGGCTCGCAGCTCACCCGCAGGGACGACGGCGGTCCTCGCCACTCACCCGACCAACGCCGCGCCAAAATCAATGTGTACGCTCGTAGAACTCAATGCTCCGCAACGCAGCAACGCTGGCGGCCACAACAGCATGCTTCGAAACACGCCGTCGCCATTGGGATGTGCCCTGCCGCCGTCGAACATCACACGGCACGCTGCCGCAGCTTGCAGGTACTTTGCTTGCGTGATTTGCTGCCTCAACCCGCAAGCAGTAAGCCTGCGCCTTGTGCTCACGAATTAGTACTCTGGAATGGTTGTGTGGATAGATCGAGATTTGAGAGGATGGAGAAGAAAGATGAGGAACGAGATGGGGATGGTCGGAAGGAACGAGAAGGGTCACGTGATTGCTTTTCCTTTTTGGATTTGGACGCTGGTTTTGATTGTGCACGTGATGGGCCTTGGGCCAGGCCTAGTACGAAGCGAGTGCCAGCAGTTTAGATATGGGGACGCTGCTGTGATTTCGGTTTTGATCGGTTGTTCGGTTCCCGCAGATCCAGAACCGACGCAGAGGCCGAACACCGAACTAATCCAAACCAGGAACCGAAACCGAAACCGAGAACCGAAAAAACCGAAAATTCGGCTCGGTTCGGCTCGGTTCGGTTCGGTTTACGGTTTTCGGTTTAAAAGTGCCCAGGCTGACTGGGGATGCCTTGCGCATCTCCGAGACCCAGCCTTGTACGACGTGCTCGTCTACCGGAGTTCGTTCCTCTTCTCCCACCGATCGAGACGAGCACCAGCTGCTCAAGGGCAGGGACTCTCCTCAGGAGGAAGGCGAGCAGCTGCAGCTCGAACCTGGTCCCTCTGAAATTCACCAGCTTGATGAAGCGCAGGCTGTAAAGCACGAAGTCGTCGAAGTAAATCTTGAGTATGGAGTCATCGAAGACCTCGCCGGCCAGTGCTGCCGCCGCGTCGTTTGCATGAGCCGATTCGGGAATGCACTTGGAAATTGGAGATGAGCAAAAGGCAGAGTCTTTACGCGGACAAACAAGCGGTCTAGACGTGGAAGCGGGTTGTGCTGGAAGTGTTGGAAGAAACTGGAGAAGTTCTCGAGGCCGTCGTTGCCCTTCACGTGCAAGATGTCACCGTGGAAAGCGAACGACTCGAGCGCGGGCGCGGTGACACGGAGCTCCCGCACGAACGGGCAGGGCACGATCTCCAGGACCCGCAGCGTCTCGCTGGCGATCATAATCGATTTCAGCAGGTTGCGGACTTGCAGATGCTCAGGGTGAGGTGCTCCAGCGTGCAGCAGCTGGACACGACGCTGCGAACCGCCTCGCCTGTGACGTTGGCATGGCTGAGGGACAGCGACCGGAGACCCGCGAGCACGGCGCGCCGGGGTGGGGAGCAGCGCGGAGGCTGAACCCGCCGAGCGTGAAGCACGCCAGCGAGTTCGTGGCCATGAACAGGTCGCCAGGGAGACACGGTGGGTTGGGGATGGTGTCATATGCGTACGTGAGAAATATGGATTGGGAGTTGATTATACATTTACCATAATACCCTTAATTACATATATAAATTGCGAGAAATTAGAATTGTTTTGATTTTTGTTATGTCAATTTTAGTATGCACCGGTGCATATGAGCCCACCATTTAATGCACACTTAGTGCCCTTCCAGTATCTTTGAAATTGGTTTCTCTTGGTTCCCTCTGTCTTTTTAGACGTCGGATCGGGCGTCGTGAGCCATCTATTTTTGACAACCATTGTAAAAAAACTCTGATCATGTAGTAATTAGACAATATCATGTTTTCTCCTCACCGTCTTCCACAATCCTTCGTGTCACCTTAAGTCTTCACCAGCCACTTTTGATGTTTGCTAGCTCATCTATATGTAGGTACTAATTCTGGAAATGTTGGTTTGTACCGGTTATCAACATCTAGATGGGTTAGTTCCAGGCGACAATGAATGGTCGAACAATGAAAAGTCGAACAATGAAAAGTTATTTTCATGAGGGGTTACTAAATACACTCACGAAAATGACTGATTTCATGGTGGTGTGTGTAGAGCAGTCTCATGAAATAAATTTTTATATCGGGATCTACGTCACCATTGTGCAAAAGCTTAATTCATGAGAGTATAATTTTAACTCTCACAGAAAACTGTCACCCTCACAAAATCACCAACTTCTCGTTGTGTTTGGAGCTGGGGCCAAGCCTGGAAACGGTAGTGGTCTCTTCGCTACTGATTCTGGTTGAAATTGAATTGGAAGTGCTCGGGAAGGTGCACTAGCCATTTCTTAAATATCATGTGTACGATATCGTACTCTGGCGTAGTGAATGCCCCTCTCACCACCTTTTTGTTCTTTATTTTGCGAGATCCAAGTATAATTAAATCCGAATATTCATATTTACTAAGGCGAGATTTGATATTTGAGCCCCATACATGTTTTTGAAAAATTGGATAAAAAATATCTGAGACGCCATAATTTGTTGGCCTACCTGATGGATAGTTAGGAGTGTCTAAGTAAGAAATATGAATTACTATTACGTGGGACTGTGGGACAGCGTAGTGCGTATATATGGCCTATTTCTATCTTGCTTCCACGCAATCGCCTCTATATAAGCAGACTCGATCTTGTGTCTCATATATTTCATATATCAGTAAGACACAACAATGTCCTTCGAGGAAAAACATTGACAGGTACGAATTTGCATAAATATTCTCTTAAATCTATGTCATCTGGGAGTGGGATGCATCTCGAATTCTAGCGGCAACAAAGACATGGGTAAAGGAGTGCTGGATATTATTGGTAGTGCGATCGAGTCTTGTACGACAAGTGGACAAGTGAAACTTCAAGTAGCAGCACCTGCGTCTCGAGGCCCACCAGAAGCAGGTAGCTTACGCCAGAGTTCTTTATAGATGTGTAAACATGCATGGGACGAAGAGGGTAGTAAAATTGCAAAGAAAAAACTATTAAACTCTATTCAAGTTGTCCACGCCAATCTGTTCTTGACTTTCCTCATCAAGTCTTCATCTCTCTCATCCGTTGGTAGATAACAATTTGTATCAAAGACTCTCAAGTTCCAGATCGCGTTACATCCCATGACCATTTAACTCACCTCCATCGATCCCATCACGTGATGGATCATCCCAATCTCTAATGCATCCTCGATGAGTTCGGGCACCGCTTTGACGAGCATGATTCCAAATGCGAACAATACTTGTGCAACCTCGATAGCAATCAAGCATGTCGCCACAAAGCCTCTATGGATCAGCACCTCCTTGCCCTAGAGGCAGTGTGTGCTGATTTGGAGTCCTCCAAACCACACAAGACAACGCCTAGCAACATCACCATGTAGCCGCGTTGGAGGCGCTGACATCTAGCACAATGCTTGCTTCATCTCATCACTGCCTTAAGCTCCCATGCTCCATGTTACGAAGCCCGCTCGATCACCTTCCTTTTTCACGTATACCTTAAGTTTGTTATAAACGCCGACGGAATAAGCGATGAAGTAAACAAGATCAAAACCACGAGAGAGACAAGATTTGCGTGGAAAACCCTCCCAATGCGAGAAGAGTAAAAAACCACGGGCGCCCGAACAAAACACTCCTCACTATTATCAAGAGTGCGGTTTACAAACGCCCGATGCGGCGGCACACAAGTGAATGAGGCGATGTGCGGTGGAAACCCTAGGCGGGGTATATGTACCGTGCCGGGGGGGGGGGGGGGGGGGGCTCAAGCCTCGAACGGCGGGCCTCCGCTTTGGTGCAGCCCGAAGCCCCGCCTCCTTAATGGGCCTGAATTTGGAACATACTCAACAAACCCCACCTTGAGACAAATTCTCCTTGTAGCAATAATCAACACCTTCATCCTGAATAAAAAAGAGAAAAAAATACTTACGGCGCCACATAGCCTGCGGGCTAATCAATTAAACAAACTAAGTTTGAGCACGGCTCAAACTTAGCAACAGAAATGAGCTTTGTCATCATATCGGCGGGATTATCATGAGTACTGATCTTGCATACCTTTAACTTACCATCTTCGATCACATCACGAACAAAATGATACTTAATATCAATGTGCTTAGTCCTCTCATGGAACATCGATCTTTGGTAAGATAAATGACACTCGATCGTCTGAGAACAAATTAATGCAAGAATCAACTCCACACAACTCACTCGTACAAACCTTTCATCCAAAGTAATTCCTTGCACACGTCAGCAATAGCCATCTACTCGCCTCGGTAGTAGACAACGCGACCCACGGACTATAAACTAGCTCTCAACTCACAAAGACAAGCGCCAATAGTGAACACATACCAAGAAGAGATCTCCTTACGTCGGATTAGCAAAGCATAATCGGAATCCACATAGCCAATAAGACCCTTATTAGTTACGCCCATGGCGCAACCAAGCAAACATTTGTGCCTCACGAGGTACACTGAAAATCCACCGAACTGCCCTCCAATGTTCTTTACCAGGATTAGACATATATCTACTAACCAAACTCATAGCATATGACAAATCACGAGCGAGAGCAAATCATGGCATACATCAAGGACACAACGACACTAGCATATGGAACCACGGACATGTACTCAATCTACGCATACGTACTAGGACACTATGCGGTGATAATTTAAAGTGAGGTGCAATAGAGTACTAAACAGACTTTTTGCATGATGCATGTTGAAAATTTGTAGAACTTTCTTAATATATTTGTGACTAAGAAATAGCAAACCAAATTTTGTATCTCTAGTAATTTCCATGCCTAAAATTTTCATATAGCGACACCAAGATCTTTCATGTCGAATTCACTACTCAACAATTTCTTCAATTTAGCAACTTCGACTTTACTCTTGGCAAAGCAATCAACATATCATCAACATATAACAACAGATATATAGGTGATCCATTAACATGCTTCATGTAAACACGGCTATCATATTTAGATCTCTCGAAAACCATGTGACCGCATAAATGAATCAAACCTTTTATTCCACGGCGTAGGGACTGCTTCAAACCATACAAGGATCTCTTCAACTTGCGAGACAAACTTCTCCTTGCCGGGCACTATGAACCCTTCAGGCTGGTCCATGTATATGTCCTCCTCAAGTTCTCCATGCAAGAACGCAGTCTTGACATCTAACTGCTCAAGCAACAACACTAAAAAATGTACGGATTGTGCTATGCTTTACAACTAGGAGAACACATCATTATAATCAACACCAGAAATTTGACTGTAGCCTTTTGATACTAACCTTGCCTTATACTTGGAGGCTCACTTGGAGATAAATCCTCCTTTCTCTTGAAGATCCACTTGCAGCGGACTGGCTTCTTCTTCTCGGGCAATGGAACAACATCCCAAGTGCAATTCTTCTCAAGGGACTGCATCTCCTCATGCATAGCTAAAACCCACTTCTCACGATCACCACAACCAATAGCTTCATTTGTAAGTGGTGGGCTCATTAACATTCTCCACTTGTTCAAAGATAATTGAGCATAATAAGATAAATTACATTCTTCAATAAGATGTAATGGAGGTCCACAACTCCTCTTTGACTTGCGATTAGCAATAGGAACATCGGGCAAATCCTCCCGCACCGCAAAGGAGGAGGCTTAATTTTGTTGAACATCATCATGAGCATTAACATCGGCAACTTCGGTTTCCTAAACAGGCTCCACATGCACACTGTCTCAAAGCATCCTCATGCTCCACTTGCACACCGATGTACTGCAGCTCCTTTTCGAATTTTTTTGGAACATGATCGAGGACAAACTGTCATTAAACATCATAGATTCATTAAAGACAACACTCCCGCTTATAAAGGTCTTTTACTTTTTGGGATTCCACAATTTATAGCCTTTAACTCCCAAACCATAACCAAGAAAAAGACATTTAACGACTCTAGGCTCTAATTCTCCATTATCAACATGAGCATAAGCGGTGCGACCAAAAACTCTCAAGCGTGAATGAATAATCAGCGGTGTACTAGACCATACCTCAATGGGTGTTTTCTTATTAAATGGAATAGAAGGCGACACTGTTTATTAAGTAATATGCATTGTTAGCGGCTTCAGCCCAAAACGCGCTGCTCATCGGCATTGGACAAGCATGCAACGGGCCTTTGATATGATGGTCTGTTCATGCGTTCGGCCCACACCATTTTCTTTGTGGAGTGTGCGGGATGGTGTGGTGCCTCAAAATGACTTCAATAATCATTAAAAGCATCCGAACAGAACTCTCCACCATTATCGGTGCGAAGCAATTTTACTTTCTTCGCTACGGCGAGGAAGCCCGCCTCCTTAATGGGCCCGAATTTGGAACATACTCAACACCGGTCACCATGATCAACGCCACACATGTTAGTTATAGTAACAGATTTTATGTTATAATCTCTCTAGGCATAGATTAATTACTTGGATGGCACAAATTTATAACAAATATTTATAGGCGACGGAAGCCGTTAACATCATATTACGGCCAAACCTCTCACCGGGACTTGTTAATTACTATGCGAGTAATTAGACAACCTCCTAATTTTTCTTCGCCATCTTCAACTATCTCTTCGCTAAGTGCGCTATTTTTTGTTCTTACGTATGTAAAACCCATGGTACAGAGGAGATTCGATGGCAAGATCGGTCTTATTAATTGATCAAGTTGCTCGGGGTTTCGAGAATAAGTATATTGTCATGAACCAAAAGCGGAGGGGCCCAAAAGGCCCGACCACAACCCTAGGAGGCCGGCCCGGTAAGGGAGGGGGGGAGGCCGTTGGCGCGTCGCGCCGGCCGCCGCTTGGCCGTACCACGCCGCCCTCGCTGCCCTCCTCCTCTTCTTCCTCCTCTCTACCTCACCCAACAGCCCCAACCACCGTCTACATCATCACCGCCGCCCGTCAAGTTTGCCGTTGGCGTGTCACTGCCGGGAGATCCATCCGGTTCGTGACGGTGATATCAGGAGAACGGTGCGATCCACCCATGCTGCCACCATCAAGATTCGATGGCCGCCCGGCCGCCCTCCTCAGGAGATGATCAAGGAGCGTCCAGCGCGCGCACTCGGATCAAAGGGCGCCCCCGACCGTGCTGCGATCAACAAATACATCTACCGCGAGGTGCGGCTACGGCCTTGAGGTCGGCGTAGGCATTGCTCTCGACCTCGTCGCGCATGAAGTTCCGCGGCGCTCTTCCAACTTCGGGAACACCTACTACCCCTTCAACGGCGCCAACCTCGACACCACGCCAGCCAGGGATGAGTCGGACGCCCTCCTCGACGGCGTCCCTGCCATGGGCACCACCAACGGCGATGGTATTTGTCGTCACAAGCTCCATGATCATCGGCCCATTTGCAAACAGCGAGGATGCCTACCCCCAAGGGCGCCCGATGCGTTGCAGTCCAGATCGGTCAGTGCGGAGGCTACGACCCGGCGTCCACCACGGTACCGCTTCGGCGAAAAGGCTACCCAACTAGGCCAACATCTCGCGGCTACTACAATGGCGCGAGATAAGTGCCCCGGTCACCAGCAACATCATCTCGACGACCGGGAACATCACGGGTGCCAACAACTTCACCGGCAAGGATGACTCAACAACGTCGCCCGACGTCGACGCCGACGTTGCCAATCTCAACCCTGACATCACCGACATCGCCAACAACGACAACAACTACAAGGGCATGAACAACGACGACCCCCAGCCTACCAACGTCGACACTGGCGGACACGATGTCAACCCCACGGATGCCGCCACGGATGAGAACACTTTCGATGCCCCACCGAGGCGTCACTAACGAAGGTCGACCACTCGCCGACATACGATGGCGACAACAATCTTCTACACTGTTTGGACATCCTACCGACATCAACAATGGTGGAGAACATGATCAAGCAAGCTGCGAGATCCAACAAAGGCGACACCATCAACACCACGTCGCGGAACATCGGGTACAACGCTGCCCAACCGACAAAAACGACCCTCCTCTTTCTTTGGCTCCTACGCATCACCACAAAGGCGGCACGGGAGAACGGAGATACCGTACCATGGTGCCTCACTTCGCTGACTTTAGGGTCGTCCATCAACGGCGACACTACCATCTACTTCGTGCAACCTAAGGCGGATCGGCGCCTTGATTGACTACACCTATGGCCCCGACACCCACGTTAGGAACATGGGCTTACCAGACACCACGACGCCGGTCAACAACCATCGCGCCATCGAGAACTTCGGCTATGAAATTTGGGACGCCTCGAGCCAATCCGGTGGCTCCCTCGTTCCTCGACAACATCTATGCTTTCGATGACGACTACGCCAACAAGCCAACCGGCCCACGACATGAGGTACATGCCACATGCACTTTCGTCTTCTACAACATCTACCTCGGCAACCGAGTCTCGACCTCATCTTCAACGGCGACGCCTACGCCGTCAACAACTTCAACGAAGCTAGGCCAACTCGGCAAAGCTATGGACTCAGCGACACGTCTTCCCGGCTCGGCAACGCCTTCGCCCGTGGATTGGGCGACGTGTGGATGTGCCGCCTCGTCGAATCGTGGAGAGATGTCATGAACCAAAACGGAGGGGCCCAAAAGGCCCGGCCACAACCCTAGGAGGCCGGCCCGGCGGCCCGGGGAGGGGGAGGGCCGGGCGCGCGCGACCCGGCGGCTAGCCGCCTGGGCCCCCGCCCTCGCTGCCCTCCTCCCTTTTCTTCCTCCCTCTACCGCTCCCAACAGCCCCAACCACCGCCTACACCATCCACCGCCCGTCAAGTTCGCCGTCGACGTGTCACCAACGCCGGATATCCATCCGGTTCGTGACATATATACCTACATATAAGGTGAGGCAGCAAACATCAATATTGGTGGTGAAGACATAAGTTGAGCCGAGCAGCAAATCATATAATATAGAGCCTATCTCCATCCCCGCTTCTATTACATATATATAAATGATGCATTCTTCATTCTTTGTTGCTAAGGAGAGTGGGGATTGCAATTGGTTTTTGGACAAACTGAATATCTTGTTAAATGTTCTTGGCAATTCATGTAAAAAGATGAGAATGCTTAGAATAGCTCAAGGCGAGGAACTAATTGATGCATTAGATTTAGAGGAAGTAGCAAAGGGAGGGGTTTGAATCAAGAAATGGGTTTGGGGAGGCCATGTGATACTCGTTGGGGCTCTCACTACAAAAGCGTGATGCATGTTATCTCTATGTATCCCGCAATAAGGCGTGTCTTACGACCAAGATTGCAAAAAGAGTATAATATCCCGGAGGCCCAATCAGCTTTGACTATGTTGACATCATTTCGATCATTTGAGTTTGTATTCATGGCTCACTTGATGCAAGAAATATTTGGTTATATTGAGGACTTGAACAGAGCTTTACAAAAGAAAGATCAAGATATTGTCAATGCTATGGAGCTTGTTGATCTTACAAAGTTTCATTTACGATTAACTTGCGGGAAGATGGTGGCTGGACCGGTTTTCTTGAGAAAGTAACTTCTTTACGTACAAAACATAGGATCAAAGTTGTTGACATGGATGGTCCTTATTTTCCGGTTGGGGAGACCTAGAAGAGGGTTCTATAATGGCGCAATGAATTATCATCGCTACCATGTTGATATGTTTGTGAGCATCATTGATAGGCAACTTCGAGAGTTGAATGACAAATTTGATGAGGTAAACACAGAATTGCTTTCTTGCATGGCAGCTTTTAGTCCACTTGATTTATTTGCTGCTTATGATCAAGAGAAGTTGGTTAGGCTTGCTACAAAGTTTTATCCTAAGGATTTCACAACCGATGAATTGACAAAACTTCCATATCAGCTCAATATGTACATTTCTCATGTGCGTAGAGATGAAAGGTTTAAAAATTTGAAGAACCTATGTGAGCTTTCGGTCATGCTTGTTAGCACAAAGAGAGCCGAGCAATATTATGTTGTCTACAAGCTTCTTAAGTTGGTGCTGATTCTTCCCGTAGCCACTTTGCTAATGTTGAAAGAGTGTTTTCCACGATGAAATATGTGAAGAATAAGCAAAGGAATAAAATGGGCGATGAATATTTGAATAATTGCTGGTTACATTTATCGAGAGAGAATTCTTCAGTCAAGTGAGAGATGATGATATCATTAATGAATTCCAAAAGGGGCATCGTAGAATTACATGGTAGTAGCTTTTAGCCTTTCTGTGTTGTAATTTTTTTCTTATTTAATGGAGACAATGGCTATATGCCACTTTGCTTGGACCATGTAATTTGTTTACTGCCACATTTGCATCAATGAATTTTATGTTCGCGGAATACCCAGCTCTGTGATGCTAGCTCCGCCACTGAATACAGAGGCTATGTCGCATGCATATATATGTTGCATCATTTTGCTTGTAACATACAGGCGATGTGCTGTGTGCATAATATTTCCCAGAAAATTCCAGGTCTAGTCGCAAATAATTTTTTATATCATAGGAGTGGGATGCATCTGGAACACATTTTCCCACAGAAAATTGCTTGCGCCAAGCAAATGGCAGTGTCGTTCAGTTGACTGTGGAGGAAGGAGGAGCCGTTCAGTTGGCTACCGTGCACAGTGTCGTATACCAAGCAGTCCACGCCATGTGTAGCTGCTCCGGACCACTAAGGAACTGCCGATGCGCTGATGATTCAACTGTGCAACTGAGCAAAGCTGCACGAGGACATTATGCATTTCAAGTGCATATAATTTTTCTCATGTACAGTGGTGTCCTGCACATGTTGGACTTAATTGGTAATCAAAACATTCAGAATAGTAGTTGTCCTGCACGACGTCGTCACTTCACATGAGAGAGGCACACCGCACAACATCATTAGTTCCAACTATTGATAAATAGTGATGAGTCGCAGCGAATGAAATGGGAAGCTCAGGTAACAATACTTGTGCCTCTACTGTGCCCACTTTGAATTAATTGTTGCAACGTTGAAAAATATTATATTGTGTTGTAATTGTAAGCCATGTTCAAAGTTTGATAAAAAATCAGGATTGAGAGATACAGAAAGTAATTAAATTGGTGACCAGTAGTAGTTGGTGTGCTCCATTTAGTTTGTAATAAGAGTTTAAGACTGAGACTTAGGTTCCTAATGATTTCATCTTTACCAATTGTATTAAATTTTCTAATTATGATGTTCTCAAATATCACACAATGTGTCCAGCCATAATAATAAGTTCTGGGTGTGATATTCCATATCTTTGGGCAACAGTGGTACTAAAAAATCACTGTTAAGCATCTACTAATTTGGTAGTGGTGTCATGATTGCCACTTTCAGTCACGTTTTAAACCATCATTGACACTGATCCTATCATCGTCGGTTCATATGTTAACCTGGCATTGGTGCAGGGTGCAAGATCAAGTGGTTCAACTAGTGTTGCAGGTGTCAGAGAAGTCGCTACTGAGGTTGCACGGCGGCACTGCAGCTCTCGGGAGCGGCACTGCCGCGCTCTCGCTGGTTTCTAGCAGGGGTGTGCAGCATCCTGTCATCGAAAGCACGTCGGCGAATTTGGTGCAACAGCAATTGGTGGATCCTCCTCTTCTGAGGCTTTCTCCTCTTGTGGCCTAATGTCACCAATGGCCAATTGCTTGATAGCTTCACATGGTGGATCCTCCTTTCCTACAACATTTTTATCAACTTGCTCTACTTGAGAGCCATTAGATTCGTCAAATATCACATCTATAGCGACTTCAACTCTACCAGAGTTTTTATTGAAGACACGATAGGCATGCTCATTTGATCCATAACCAAGAAGAAAACCTTCATCGGATTTGGGTGCAAACTTAGAAGTTCGGGGCTTCTTGTTCAAGATGAAGCATTTGCACCCAAACACTCTAAAGTATGACACCTTGGGTTTGTTACCGGTTAGAAGCTCATATGAAGTTTTCTTGAGTTTCTTGTGTAGGTAGAGACGGTTGATTGCATGACAAGCGGTGTTGATGGCTTCACACCAAAAGATATCCGGAGTCTTGTACTCATCAAGCATCGTTCTGCCATGTCAATGAGTGTTCTATTCTTCCTCTCTACTACACCATTTTGTTGAGGGGTGTATGGAACCGAAAAACTCATGCTTGATGCCCTCTTCATCGAGGAATTCTTCAACTTGGGTGTTCTTGAATTCACTCTCATTGTCACTTCTCACTTTCTTGATGGGAAGTCCGAATTCCTTTTTGTGCTCTCCTAATGAAGGTCTTCACCTTGTCTTGTACACGGCACACTACTACAAAATTGATTAACCACGACATTTGCTAACTATTTTCCGTCGCGGTTATTGAAAAAACCGCCACCATAAATAGGCGCCGGATCAGCCCCCTCGAGAGGAAATAACCGCCACGGTTAATCCATTTACCGTTGTGGTTATTGTTAAATAACCATAACGGTTAATGGCGATTAACCGCTTGCGTTTTTCTAAAAACCGCCACGGTTAAGTCTCCGCCAAATTTGAACATGATGCACTAAAAATCAAATTTCGTAAATGACCTTCGATGGGAAAATGACCTAAATAAAAGATGTTGATCTTGAAAAGTTATGAATCTTTGTTGTTGACCACTTTTTCATTTGACTTTATTTGATGCGTCAAAAGTGGGTTTGAATGTCAAAATTTTGAAATTTGATTTTTTTTTTTCAAACGACCTCGGATGGAAAAACTTTCTAAATAACAATTGTAGAGCTCGAAAAGTTATGAAACTTTGTAGTTGACCACGTTTTTATTTTGAAATCATTTTGTCATGCAAAAACTACGTTGAAATGTCTCAAATTTGAAATTCAAATTTCGTAAAAGACCTCGGATGGAGAAACTTCCTAAATATGAATTGTAGACCTTGAAAAGTTATGAAACTTTGTAGTTGACCACTTTTTGATTTAAATTCGTTTAGGACCTCAAATGATCAACTTTTCTCGGATTTGTATAATATATGGGGATCCGAATAGAGTATAGACACATGTGAGTGTGTAGTGCAAAGTGGTGTAGGCTCTTGGCGCGAGCGTAAGGTCACGAGTTCGAACTCGTTGGGGAAGAGCGCAACATTTCCAAACGCCTCTAAAAAATATCACGGTGGTAGGGAGGGATGATGGGTGGTCGGTCGGTGGTGCCTTTCCCTAATTAAAAAAAAAAAAAAAAAATGTTTTGCGATTTTATTTTGAATTTTGAAAAAAAATGGCGATTGATCACGAAGTTCAGAAACCTTATGTTGGTGGCGGTTACAATAACCGCCACGGAAAAATAGAAAAATAACCGCCACGGAAAATAAATCTCGTAGTAGTGGCACTTATCAAAGACAAAGAATACCCAAGTGAAGCGGGAATAATCATCAACAATAATGAGTCCATATTTATTAAACCCAATGCTAAGGTAGGCAACCGGTCCAAAGAGATCCATATGAATCAACTCCAAGGGTTGAGTAGTGGTCATGATGCTCTTTGGTGGGTGAGGTACGCCTACTTGCTTTCCCGCTTTGCAAGCGCTACACATCTTGTCTTTATCAAAATCAACATTTGTTAGTCCGATGATGTGGTTGTCTTTCTATAGTTTGGCCAAGTTCCTCATCCCAACATGAGCTAGTCGGCGTGCCAAAGCCAAACCCATGCTAGAGTTTTCCATAAGACAAGTTTCAAGCTTAGCTTTTCCTTTGTTGAAATCAACTAGGTAAAGCTTGTTCTTGAGTTTGCCTGTGAAGACAATAGAGGAATCCTCCCTACGAAAGACTTTCATACCAACATCCGTGAAGAGACATTTGTAGCATTTTTCCACATAATTGTGAAACCGACAATAAGTTGTATCCCAACGAATCAACATGCCTAAGATCTGAAATATCATGTTTAGTAGTGATAGCAACTTTACCAACACCGATCACGTTCCTTATGTCATCATTTCCAAACCTTATGTTGTTCCTCTCATCATTGGTTTGGGAATATGACGAAAACATACTCCTTTCTCGGTCATATGATTTGTACATCCTTTGTCAAGCACCCAACTTGATCCCAGGAGGAGTATGCACGCAAAAAAAGCAATTAGTTCACAAGTTTAGGCCCCCAAGCTCCTTGGGACCTTTCATGTTAGTCACAAGTACTTTGGGAACCCAAATAGAAGAATGCAAATAAATATTTCTGTCCTTGCCAACATATTTGGCATAAACCTCCCCTTGCTATTGTTCTTCAACACAAAACATGAACTCAAGCTTTGCCTTGTTGATTGAGCCTTGGGGTGATATGCATATCTATTTGGATTGGCCCAAATTGTTCTCTCGTTGTTTTAGCAACCTTTCGCTTTGCCTGGACAACCTTCTTCTTGGGCTGGTTCTGGACAGAGGACCCGATGAGTTGCCTTCCCTTTCTTAGGGGCGGCACCGCCGCTCTTCCTAGCATTTTACTTCTTTGCTTGGTGGTCTTTGCTTTCGAGTTGTATCTGGCGTTAATACGTGCGTGTATATCTGTACCCATCTTGCCTTTGCTCCAACCGAACACACTCATAGCCATTTATTAACTTTCTTCCATTTGTCTTGGCTCCTTTTGTGTGACCTAGCCCATCCCTTATTCTAGGATTTCTTCCACCAATGTATTGTGGCCTCTTTGGTTGAGTCTCTTTGCCACTATCTGATTTCTTGGCATTTTGATGTCCACTATCGAGAGCCCCCCACTCGCCAAAGGCGAGAACACGTCGGCGGCCTCCGTCGGCGTCCACTTCACCGAGAGCGCCCCCTCGGGCTCTCGGTACATTTAATATTAAGAGATTAGTTAGATCATTTAGGCCATCTCTACCGAGAGCCTCATCATGGAGCTCTCGGTACAGTTATGGTCACTTCACCATGAGTTGAGCGGGGCTCTCCGTAGATTAGGACAACAAATCCAATGTCGAATTAGCTCTTCCATTGCCCCTAGGAGGAGAGGTGGAAATCCTATACAAATCTCGAGCTTGGAACAAAAGTTCTTTGCGACCCGACCCGTCGGTTGCACAAAAATATCTTTGTCATGCAATGTGTAAACAAGCTTCAAGAAAATGGGTACACTCTGCCTACATTCTCCTCATTGTTGATGGCAGCTAAAAGTAGGAACCCCTATAATGATATTGTGGGATTCGCTGCAAGCATGGCTCAGGTCCATCGAAATGATGTATAATGATATTGTGGGATTCATTTGCAAGCATGGCTCAGTCCATCGAAATGATGTGGTAATCTCGATATGTTAATTTATCACCTAGCTTGTATCTATAAATGATGTGGTCATCTTGAGATGTTGTCATGATTTTTTCCAATAATTACAGGTTCAAGTGTATGACGACCTACGCTGGGTGTTGCTATGCATCCATTATAACCCGCACAATGTGGAGCTTGGGTTATGTGATGAGGACATGACACCTATGCATACGCCCATGGATGCTAAAGATAAGGTGGGTTTGTTCCTACATTTGAATGATGATTTTTGGCACAATTCACTTGGTTCCACATGTACATGTTTTTATTTGAATGTAGGTACAAATATGTTTCAAAGTGTAAACTCATCAAACTCCAACATTTGGTTCGTCGGCAGCACGATAGTGCTTAATTGGGAAGGCCATAACTTATACATCCGGTCTGCGAATGAGATCAATGAGCACTTGATGGAAAGCTTGTTTGATAATATTTCAAATAGACATGGTCCCACATCAATATCACGTCGACCAGGCCTGATAATCATCAAGACAATCAGTCGCTGTTTCTGCCAGAAACGACGTCGTCGTCATGGGCCTGATATTCACCTTTGGGACCCCGGACCAAGTTGGAGCACGCCCCAAGGACATGGACAACATCCTAGAGATGCCCAAGGACGTCCTCCACCTTGGACACCACCTTAGGAGTCAGCAAGGGCGCCCAAGTCAAGATGGAGGCCCAAACCGAGTCGACTTCGAGCCTGTTTCAGATTCCAGGACCAACAAGGAGTAAAACGGACGCCTAGGACGCATCCGGACTCCGTTTTCGGACGATCCACCCATGGTTGGAAATATAATTTCATAAGGAAACCAATGGCGTTGGTTTGAGGTCTAAATTCCTTCTGAGTCATCGGGAAACGGCGAAACAAGTCAGCGTCCAGAATCTGTCCCGGTGCTGCGTCACTGTTTTTTGGTCCGTTGGGCGTGTATCGTTGTTGAGCCTATTAGGGGGGCGCGTCCAGGGGAGGCGACGACCCTTAGACCTCTATAACCAGCCACCGCCACCCTCGTTAGGTTTTGGGTTTTGCTTAGATTATTCTGTCAAGAACAGTTTCACCGTTTCATCGGTTTGTGAGACCCCAACTTTGATCTTAATCATATATCTGCAATTGTCACTTTACTTGAGTGGCGTATTATCTTGTTCTTGCTTGTGTTCTTCGATTCGCAGCAGGGATTAGCCTTCTTGGCGAGGTCAACCGGATTGTGACACGGTTGATAACCAGAGGAGACGTGGTTCTAAGATTGCAGGGTTCGGGTCTTTGTGATCTGAAGCCGGATCGGTGTGTCGCTTTCCGACCAAATCGATAGTTATCCTGAACTTGATGGAAGATCAGGAACCCTAGTTCACATCATTATGTTTGGTCATGGGCTAATCCAATGCCAACACGCACTACTGAGATGGATATCAGGCAAAGGTGATTGCCCGTAAGATTGGAGACCCAGCGAAGGTGTTAAACGTCGTCAGTAAACCATGTCGTCGTACTTGTGAAGCAAAGGAGGATGTCATAGTTAGAGCCTGGCTCAAAATTTGGGGAGATTTGTGCATTGCAGATCGGTGACCTACACTTCACCCATTTCTTTCTAGAAGAACGGCGGGGAGGACACCCATGAACTTGTAATGAAGTTGTAGTAGAATTTGTAGCCGTATTATATATCTTTGGATTGTTTTGACTTGTTTTAAACTATGTACCTTTCAAATTAGGCAAGTTTCTATGGGTGTGATATATATGTGACTTGTTTTAAATTTTGCAAGTTTGTATGCATATGATATACATGTGACTTGTTTAAAATTCTGTTGAAATAAATGTTTTAAAAAAATATGGTCACTTCACCGAGTGCCATTCAATTGGCACTTTCGGTGAACAAGTTTCACCGATGGTCGCTCTCGGTGAAGTGACCATAATCAACCGGCGCTATTTCGCTCTCGGTAGAGTTGGCGGCGTCGGCAGCGTCCACACCTACCGGAAGAGCGGGGGCGTCAAAAGCTACCGGTGATAGGAGGTTTGCGGAGGGCTGGGGGCGGCTGGCTCTCGGTGAACGCAGCCCTCCACCGAGAGGCCTGGGTCACGAGGGGTGGCCTGTCGGTAGAGGGAGCTCCAGCGAGCTCTTTTGCCACCGATGGCCACCGCCGGTACAGGCATCCTCTACCGAGCGCTGGCCTCCGAGCTCTCGGTGGAACGACTAGCACTCGATAGAGGTGCTGTGTCCGGTAGTGAATGTCCTTCGAGACATAAGATTTGCAGTCAAGAAATTACATTTGTTGTCAAACAAATGCATTGGTGGACACGTGGGAGTGGGATGCATCTGGAGTTCTAACTGCCACAACGACATGGGCAAAGGAGTGCTGCATGGCGTAGTGGCTACAACAGCAGTAGTTGCTACCATCTGTGGTGCGAGCGGATCCGCAATCCTGATTTAGGTGGACGTGTATCATAGGATTCTGTCTTCCAGGTGCGTGCGGCCTGGGTTAACCAAGTTCTATATAGATGTGTAAATTTGTTGCTTCTACAATAATAAATAATTTTGTTAGACTATAAACCTAGAGCAAACCCATTTAACACATTATATTTTTTCCTGTGGCTTCACCAGATGTACCTAAATTAAACAACTTTTTTTATGGATCAACCAAATTAAAATTTCTGTTATCATGGTGAAGTCTTGTACTGGCAGAGCCTAATAATGGTGGTGACCCACTCTTCTTCAATGATATGAATAGAGTGATAATGCCTGCTATTTTGCTTCAAGTTTTATGGTTTCCAAATCTTGGTAAAGTTCAAATTCAAGGAAGAACATATTGAACCATATGAAATCAAAATAGTGATTTTTTGCAAATACATAAGAAGCTATAGAATGGAATTTTTGTTGTTAAAGAGGAGGACAAACTATCTATAATAATTGACACTAAATTTATATTTTCAGAACCCAGCGCTTTAGTTTTTTATCTAGAGTGAAGGCTTGGTAGCGCACACGGATTGGTTCTTCCTATTGCTCTTGTTGAAAAACACAAATTGTTGGATCCCATGTCATTTAGAAAAGAACCATGTATGTGTTGCATGATATGTTGTATAATGCATTGCTCTTACATAATTGTATTTTATTTCACAATGGCCATGCATCATATATATAATTCCATATTTACAACACAGATACTATAATCAGGAGGCATTAAATGTGGGCATGTGGCTTACCTAACTAATTAAATATATACCGCTCTTCAAAACTCTCATTATCTGTCAGCAACAAATGTTCCCATCCAAGAATTAAGATTAAATGTGGGCATGTGGCTATCTTATGTTCCTTTAGAATGGGATGGGTTTTCAAATTTGTTGACAAACTTACTAAGTTGTTGCAAGATATTTAGGAATATTATGGTGGAAGTGATTAAAACATTATTTTTTTTGTTTCTGAATCATGTGTATGCTATAAGACTCACATGCTGAAAAGCAGCTAAATTATGTTCTTCTGACGGAGAACTGTGGCACTGAACATTCAGTTGTAGTCTGGTTGCTACATCATTCATGGTAGAAATAAATCCTGAGACAGATAGAGATCACTGCTCTTGAATATTGTTGATACTATATAGTAAGGCATGGTGTCAGAACCCGGCTAGATTGGGGCCGAAGGCCGACACGTGGGGGAGGGAGGAGGGAGGGCGGAGGCGTATGGCGTGGAGGCGGCGGGGCGGTATGCGGCAAGCGCGGGCAGCCGCGGCGTATCTTGTGCGGGTGCAAGCAGAGGGGGAGGAGAGTTGGGATAAATTTTCTTTATTGCTTGTTACCCCGAAAAGACATGACCCCTTGCTTATATAGCCGGCTAGTGGGACTTGTATCTCAAGCAATCTCTCTAAAGGTTTCCTTATAGAATTGGAATACCTTTACAAGCATATTCTATTTATTTATTCCTCTAATAATAATAATAATAGCAATACTAATAATATATTCCTCTAAATAATAATAATAGTAATAATAATAATAGATAATTCCCTTCTTTTATCTTCCAAATCAATTGCCGAAGAATCCGCGGAAGGGAGGGGCGAGGCGCCGCGCGCGAGGCCGGGGCGGCGCCGCCTCTCACGGGCTGTCCTCCCGGGGCCCTATTTCTTGGGTCATGACATCTCCCCTTCTCCGACCGGCGCGTCCTCGCGCTGGATAAAAAGTCCATACGTGACACCCGGGTGGAGGTTGGTGATGCGGCATGATGAGTTCAACTTGCGGCAATAGTCGCCCCCGCACCGGATTTCGAGGATGATGTTCTCTCTAGTTCGCGTTGGAGCAAACTCTAAGAGGTAGTGGAGGTTGCCGATGTAGCCATGGTAGATGTACCGATGGGACGATGCGTCCCCTGGCGGCGTGGAAGCCGCTCGTCATGAAGCTGCGAGCAATAGTTCCGTGGTACTCCAACATCGAGGTGCCGATGCACAACCTCTCTTGGTGGACTTTCCAGAACAAAAAACAAGCGATCCACCGGTGGAGCGTTGATGAAGCGGGAGAAGGCGCCGGATGGTGTCTTTTGCTGCGAGTAGGCGGGGGTAGCGGCTAAGTTCGAGATCGCACCGTACATGAAGGAGCCAATGTCGAATATGGAGGGCGAGAGCTGATGTGTTCCCCTTTCGGCATCATAGCTGATGTGGGCGTTGTCGACCGAGAAGAAGAGAGTCGATCCATGCCGTCGAGGAAGGCGATACAGGCCGGGCCGGCGTGGTGGCGCCTAGGCCACATGGCGCCCGGTGGGATGGCGGTCGGTGTAGTCCCCCGTAGACCTTCGGTGTGTAAGCTCCCAAGGCGAGGTAGTTCGTCCGTCGAATGCCGCGCTGTAGCAAGGCCTCCAGCAAATCTGGAAGTAGTGGAGATGAAGCCTGTAGGTAGAAGCGACCGTCGAAGAGGAGGAGGCCGTCCTCGAGTGTCCATGGTGGTCCAGCCTCGCCTGTCGTGACGTCAAGTGCAATCTGGCGAAGGTGCTGATCTTCGGTCCGTGCCCGAGAGCTGGGCGAAGACCCGGTTGAGGTGTCGTAGAGGTCCAAAGGCGAGTTGAATGCCTTGAACGCTTTCCTGGCTCGGGGGAAGTGTCCGACGCCGCGTGAATGCGACTGAGCGAGCCAGGGGCCGCGCGCCGCCTTGCGGCGAGGAGGTGGAGCCGGCGTGAGCGTGCTTTCGAGGGCGACCGTCGCGGTATCTTGTAGCTCATGTCGGTCGCGGTCCCAAGTCACGCGTCCCTAGGCTTGCCCGACCATGGCATGCCAGGATGACGTCGGCGTCGTCGTTAACGGTGTAACGTGGCGTCGATGTCGAAGGAATTGCCGTCGATGCGTAGGGGCACCTCAAAGGTGGCTGCCCGGCAAGTCGAGGTAGAGCGGTACTGTCGTGTCGATCGCGCGCGCACGGCTGTGTTGGAGGCGACCCGTGGTGATCATAGCGGTCGATGTAGTTGTGCGTTGCTCGTCGGCGATGAGGTGGACGTGTGCACGAGATCATGCCAGCGAGATAGAGAGTGTGCGCCACATACCCAGGGGAGTCGGGGTCCCGAAGAAGGGGCCATTAAGTGCGGGCTCTTCCTTGACACGCTTAGTGGAGCGTTGGATAAATCAGCACGGTAGTCGTTGAGGGGCGTGATGTCAAAGAGGTGCTTGCACTTGTGGCCTCGTGTAGCGTTCATCACGGTTGAAGCATAGGCCAGCCTTGCGCCGTTCGACATCTCATCGGGTGTCGGTCGCTTGAAGGGTCGAGGTTGCTGCCGCGTTCATGGACGAAGCGGGCGCTAGGGGGCGGCCAAAGGGGCCACCGACAGCGGCCGTCTGAGCTGGCTGGGCGCCGACTTGCCGGTGTTGTAGAGGATGGAGAGACGGCGGCTCATACGACTGGCAAGGGACATGGCGGTCTCCATATCTACGGGATTCTGCATCCCGACGTCCGGCCTTGGCGGTTCACCTAAGCCCGCTTGTATAGATGTTCACCTGCGTAATGTCGTCGAGGTTGCTGCGCGAGCCCACGTGCGCGAAGGGCGACTCGGTGTACTCGTCGGCGATGCTGTCTTCCCGAGTGATGAGCTCGCCCGGTGGGTTGCGGCGCTCTTTGGTCGAGCGCTCATTGACATATCGGGCAAGGTTGCCCAATCGCCACCGGTTTCTCTGGGACGACCTCATGTACCATTCTTTGTCGCGTTGCACGCGTGAGATGGTAAGAAGCGTACCAAACTTGCTCGTCGCAGCGTACCTTGTCCTCTCCGAAAAATTGCTCGGCCCGGTTGATCCATGGGAGAGGATCCTCCTTGCCATCATACGTGGGGAAGGACTTGCTTGTGCGCACGGGGAGCGAGACTTGTGAAGGTGTCACCCGGAGGTGGGAAGCGCGTGCGCGCTTGATGATGGCGCCGCAATCGGCGCCGGCCTCTCCCCAAGTAGCCCTTCATCGGGTTCTCCATATCGGGCCGCCGTGACTTGATCTCCCAAGGGTTGCTTGCCATCGGCTGTTTTTTGATGAATTCACGCGGCCGCCGACTCCATTGATGCCTTTCACTCGTTATCCGCATCCTGGAGTTGCCGGTGGCGTCGATCGCCGCGGAGTTGTCGCCCGAGAGGGTGTCGATTTTGTTCTCCAATTTGTCCAACGGTGTCGAATTTCCTCAAGTGCTCCTCTTGATTCGGCAGCGGCTTCTTCGAATCGGGCGCCCATGGTGGTGGGTGGATCGAGGTGGTCTCCGGATACTACCGGCCGAACCCGGCTAGATTGGCTGGAACCGACACGTGGAGATTGTGGGGAGGAGGAGGCGGAGGCGGCGCGGCGTGGGGCGGCGGCGCGGCGGCTTGGGCGCCTTGGCGGCCGGCGGCGGCGGCGCGTCGGCGGCGGCGGCGGAGGCAGAGGGCGTGAGAGTTGGGATAAATTTTCTTTATTGCTTGTTACCCCGAAAAGACATGACCCCTTACTTATATAGCCCGGCTAGTGGGACTTGTATCTCAAGCAATCTCTCTAAAGGTTTCCTTATAGAATTGGAATACCTTTTTACAAGCATATTCTATTTATTTATTCCTTAATAAGCATATCCTATTTATTTATTCCTCTAATAATAATAATAATAATAGCAATACTAATAATATATTCCTCTAAATAATAATAATAGTAATAATAATAATAGATAATTCCCTTCTTTTATCTTCCCAATCAATTGCCGAAGAATCCGCGGAAGGGAGGCGGCGGCGCCGGCGCCTTGAGGCTGAGGGGGGCGGCGCCGCCTCCGCGCGGCCCTGTCCCTCCCAGGCCCTATTTCTTGGGTCATGACACATGGGTAACTCATTGTTGTCCTTACCGTTATATAGACGTCGAGCAGGGAGAGGTTATATAAGTGCCAGTCTAGTAGCCCAAACTAAGCTTCCACACTAGGTGAATTATGAATAGGGATATACGGAACTTGATTACAAAAGAAATTGTGTATGAGAGGCATCGGGTCTGTTCTTTCTTCGTGCTCATTCAGACACTCTTGTTCTTACTTATCATCAGGAGCATATATCCGGACCATCGCCGCCAGCGCCGCGTGCCCGTTCCTCTGTCCGCAGCTAGCTGTGGGGAAACTCAGGATCATGTAGAGCAAATCCAGGCTGGGCACACCAGCCTTGGTGCTTGCTGCCACCTCCTGAGATGCACGAGCTGGGTGAGAAGATCGAGGAGCAACAAGTCATGAAGAAGATGCTGAGTGAAGTACCGGCAAGATACAATCAAATCGCGTGCTCCAATGACACGTCGTGAGAAAAAGCCATGCGAAAAGGATAGAGGAGTATGTGGCTCACCAATGCGTGAAACCAGGTCATCCAGGGTCTAGGCTGCCATTCGTATGTGCGCGTGAAGCTCGCGAAGTGTGTGCATTTGTGTGATACCGTGGGTATAAACTGGCATTGTAAGCTCGTGTTTCAGATTGTCCTGAGTGGTGTGTTTCTAGCAATAATAACCAAGATACAATCGTTTTATCGTCCGTTGATCCTCGGTACCAACACCAGCCATGGTTTCTCCACCATGTGCATCTAGCGTTATCAAGTGTATATCGCTCTGCTCTTTGACTCTGGCGCTAACTCCCAACCATTGTAAAAGAGTAATATTAATTTATTTAAAAAAAGAGGAGTTCAATAATCACGCAAATCATGACTACTATATTCAGCTTTACCAAAAAAAAAGGAAAGTGAACATTTTGTCGTCTGATTGTTGCAGCACTCATAGTACCAATGAATCCCGAGAGAGATGCAATATACTGAACCCAGCATGGCTTTAACCAAGAAGAGAAGTTATATAAGTGTCCCAATACAAAGCTTGTCCCTCTAGGTGGAATATGAATAGGAATATATATACTGAACCTGCCATCCGAAGGACCAAAACGGGCGACGAGAGGGGGGTAAATGGGGCTAGATTTTCCTTTTTCAATTTTTGGGTCATCGGTGAACCCCCAACCTCAAAAGCAAACTCACGCAAGACCCGAATAGACGCGTGCTAACTAGTAGCAAGGTGTCGCGAGCAAAGAGAAGCACTAAGATGTCCACGACCCAAATGATTGGGTGGATGTTCCTGTAGAACACGGGGACACCTCAAACGATCACACACCGTCGACAAAAGCGAAAGTCGAACCGGAGGATAGAAAATGAGTCACCCGACTTCTATAGAGAAGAAGCGAGTTCGAAACCAAAATACCCAAGTCAACTCGTGACGAGAGTACCTAGAAGAATTCCTCGGATCAATAGAATGTCATCGTAAAAATCAGATCTCAAATCGGCTCGAGACGGACGAACGGCGGACAAAGCTAAAAAGTCAGATCGAGTGTAAACTGACGAAACCTAGGCAACAGACTTAGTCACCACCGCACTTGCCTGGGAGCACAGCACCCGCTGCTGTTAGGCAGCTGTTCAGGCAAATTATCACGTAACCGAGCAGATAAACAGGGACAATCAAATCAATCAAGAACCTGATGCAAAACACAAGGAAGCAAAGGAAAAGCTGATCCTTTTAGCCAATCAATAACCAGCACGCACACACACGCAAGTGCTGCTCTCTGAAAGAACTAATCATGTTCATGCTTGAAGTGGACAGGAATTGCTTGGGCAGATAAAAATCAGAGAATGCAAGACAAGCTCGATGAATCAAATAGCAAGCACAAATTTGCTCAACCGTACGTGCTACTCAAAAATAAATACTCCAATCATTAAACAAATGAGTCTCCTGTAGCTTGAAAAGGACTAGTCGAGATTGGGAGAAAATCAATTCACGTTCGAGCAAATTCAAGAGCTGCTGATCTGGGGCTGCTCAGATTCGAAGCGAACAGGAACTGACAAGCGGAGGGGCTGCTCCCCGCTGCTGCCGGAGTCGGCAAGAAACAAGCAGCTAAGCTGCTAAGCTACAGCTACACGACACAGCCAAAAATGCTAAAGAAAATTCACCAACGGAAGAACCTTCCCATAGACCGAACAAGAACAAGTTGCTGCAGTTCGCAACTTCGTGGATCAGCATCGCCTAGGGCTGGGAGGCGCTTGGCGCTGCAGCTGGGCTGCTTGTTCTCCCATCCATGAGCACGAGCACAAACTGCGCAGAAGAAAGCACAGGAGAAAGAACAGCACGAACAGAGAGATAGTCAGCGCTTGCAAACCTGACAGCGATGGATCTCGAGGACACGAACAGGTGCTGCTCAAACGAGCGCACACGGCGCCTGAGCGCACGGTGCTGGTAGCACTGCCTCTAACCCCATCAGCGAACTGTAGCAGGAACACCGAAACTTCTCGCAAGAACAGAACTGCACGAACAGAAACACATGGGACGAGCAGGGAACAGATGAACACAAAATCGAATGGATCTCTCTCAGATCAAAAGCTCGTGAGCCCAAAATTTGCACAGGTTAAATTCACCTAGCTACGAACGATCTCCCAAAAAATCATAGCCTAAAATCGAACGGAACTCTGGGAATCGCAGATCGTAGCCAAAACAAAAATGAAGAACACAAGTGAACCAAAAATCACGACACAAAAGGATGAATCAGGAGGGCGAGTGGGACCGGCGCCACTCTTCCTACGAACGAAAATCACAAAGACAAACCACACAAAATTGTGTTCTTGAACCTCTAAACAAGCAAACCCTAAAATGGGGAAAAATAAAAACGAAATGAGAGAGGCAAAAGGGATGAAGGGGTGGCGCCACTAAATAGTCCAATATTCCTCTCGGGCTCAACTACCCAAGATACATGAGTCGATCTTTTAACCCAGGGCTATTTTGGTCGACTGCGGGTAATTATCAATCCGACGACCGCGGCGCCTCCTCATCTAGCCTTGCTCGGCGCAATCTCCCGGATGCCGCCACGCGCATAGATCCTTCCGTCCCGGGCGCCCGGAGGTTTGAGGCCCAAACCCGTAAAACCAGCCGATGGTTTTGAGGCTCAAACCACCAAACCGCACCCGTGGTTTTGAGGGGCCCAAACCACGAAAACCAGCGCCCGATGGTTTTGAGGACAAACCACCAAAACCTCTTCGACACGTGTCATCGCCGTCTTGACCGCCCGAAGTCGTCAAGTCATCCGAGCTCCCCGCTCCGCTTCGCACGCCGTCTTGACCCGATCGACACGGTCCCGCCCGTCCTCTTGCATTCGTCGATGTCCCGGATGTCGACCACTATGGCTAGCCACCCCGCGATCCGGCCCCTCGGTCCCAAGCCTCACGCCCCGTCCTTCACCTCCGCGCGGTCCGGTCTACCCCAAGACGCGTCCTCCTTGGCCCCTTCACCACGCCGTCGGCTACCATCTCCGAAGCTCCACACACCCGCACAGAACGAACCAAGAATCGTCGACACACTCCGCGTGTGCTTAGGTGAACATAAAATAAGCATAAAGAATAAAGGAAAATAGAATTAAAATGTTGATTTGTTGACAATCACTCAATCACAAAACTAAACACATGTGACCTAAATCAACCATGTGTTCGCAATCTCCCCCTTGATGAGTGCATTGTCAACATTCAACACAAAAACGTAAGAAGGTAGAAGATAGCACATCCGAAAGTGAACAAAAAGCTAGAGAAAAGCTAAGGCAAACTCCTTTGGATAGCAAACATGGAGCTAAAACTTGGTTCCCAAATACATGGGCAAAAGGCTCGACACAACCAAGCTAAACCAACCGCTAGCTCTCAAGAAGAGGTAGAACAGGCTCAACACCACTAGCATGGCTCCAAACCAATTACTTTCACACACAAAAACGGCTAGATCCTCAAGACAGAGGCAAAAGGCTCAACACATCTAGCTCAAAGTGCTACCCCCGGACAAATGCAAAATCCACAGTCTTTGTATCTTTCTCCCCCTTGTTGGCAAATGCACTAATCAAGCTATGAAATGCATGAAAGTGCAATGAAGGAGCTTCAAGTTTATAGCAATCCAAATGAGATGCTCTAAAAGGTGTCATGGCAATAAGGTCAAGTGCTTAACACGGTGCTCAAACCGATCAAGAGATATGAAATATGACTTGAAAGCATTTTAATTCAGTTTTAAGCATTTCAGAAAAGGTGTCCACCACAAAGAATAGCACATAGCATAAGTAAGCTGGAAATCTACCAAGTGCTACACATATATATCAAGTGAACTACCCCAAGCAAAGTTTATACATCATGCAAAAACAGAGCCAACACTTGTCAAATTTTCAAGTTATCGGAGTTGCAGCGGTTACAAGCATTGGACAAAGCATGAGTGCGAGTGGTTATCCACAACCGTCGGCCTTACTAATCAACCATGTCAAGCCTATGCATGTGAGCAATTGAAAGCTTAAGACAATGGTGCGGGTCAATCACTACCAAGCTCGAGTTCAACTCAAGTGCAATGAGCAAGAAATCCCAAGACTTGGATGTGGGACGGGTATGGACCCATCTCGATCTTTTTCCATACACTTAGCTTAGATTTCAGATTTTAGCGAGATAAAAAAGCATGTGGTCATTTAAGCAAGTGTATAACTCGATGAATGAGACATAGTCACCTAGCATACATAATAAGCACAAAGGATCTCAACAACTTAAACATGCTAGGAACTATCTCAATGGTGAACATTTTGCAAGATTCATCGTTATTATTAGGGGTTCACATGGCTTGACTTTGCTCATAACATATATCAATTAAGCGAGTAAAGAGCACAAGTAAGCACCAACATATAATTGTTACACTAAAGCGAGCATAATCTCACTTTGTGATTAATATAAACAAGAAGCTCAAAGTGTAATAGTGTACATGATAAATGCAACATGATACAAGATGATGCACAAAGCAAAAACAAACCTAACACTCGCAATCGTACAAGGTACGAGTGTATATGATAGCTCACAAAGCGTGTGTAGGTGTCACAATAAAGGCGATACCTCTTGGAGGCCATCAAAGTGGTGTAGACAACCATCAAGTCTTGATCACACCACGACAAAGAATCAAGTTCCACCAAGCACGTGTTCTCCACCCCATGTCCTCATACCTACACATGAGAGGACAAGAAAACCCAAGTCTTGGATCCCAAAGGGTTAACAAGCATAAACTTGGGAACCCAAGACTTAGTCACCTACATCATGGGAAAAACATGGGATGAGCAAATGGCACAACAGGGGGTTAGTAAACATGGAAGAACACCGGTGTTGACCATCTTGCCCAAGATAGGCATTAGGCAAAGCAAACATCCCACCGACCCTTCTTCCCAAAAAGCTCACCACTCACAACAAAGTGTGGTGCACTCCTCTGTCAAACTCAAAGCTCCCAAAGCGAGGATCAACATCCACTAACGAAACACGACCACCACGAGGTCTCACAAGCGTGACCTAGCCCTACGAGGCCTCTCCTACCTCCTGGCCTACCAACCGCCTCGAACCGACCGCACACCCCTCTCATACATGCCAAGTGGTGGGTGATACAAGTCACGGTTCTGAAACTCAACTTGACGCCTAGCATCCCTCTTCCTCCTAAAGCAAAACTCAAACAAGTGACCATCTCTCGGCGGTACTCACAAGTGATACCTCACCTCTTTCTTGGGTGGTTGTTGGTTCACTCTCTTGGGTGGATGGTTCACTCTTGTTGTGGCCTTAGCTCTAGGAAGGGTTTCCTCTGGGGATCTTGGGCAAGGTGTCAAGTGAGTTCTTGAGGTGGTTTGGTTTGGAAAGCCACACTTGTTTGGGAGGTGGAGTCTTTGGAGTCTCTTGGAGAATGTCATTTTGCACAATGGGCTTGGTAGGCGGTGAGGGTGGGGTGATCTTGGTCAACTTGGGAGTGTTTGTGGGTTTCTCACTCGGACTCAAACCACTACCTTGATCAACCTTGCCATAGATTACTTCACCCCTTCCACCTATTGCAAAGCCTAATCCCGTTGTGTCGGTCCCCTCTTGACCGACTCATCATCATGCCAAGTGTGGCTCTCCACTAGACACCCAACTTCGGGGATGAGCGAAGGTACTTGTTCTCCTCTTTGACTCTCCCTTGTCATGCCTACAAGACATGACCTCCATCTCCAAAGCTTCACACTTAGCACACTTCAAAGACAGTGCTATCCGAAATGGCCTTCTCAAGCTTCGGTAAGCAGCGGCCTTCTCTGCCAACTCAGATCGCAAGTGCGGACAAGACTTGCACGCACTCAATAACATAGGCTTAGCCTTGACTCAACGTGCTCATCTAGCAAAGCAGTACTTAGATTGCAAAGTCATGATGCTAGACATGTGCACAAAGACAACCATCGCACTTTCCGTCTCATCGAGACATCTCCACGGGCTTCCTAACCAACTCTAACTCCCCTCACGGCTATCTCCCACTTCTCCTTGTACTCCTTTCTCTCTTAATCGCTTTCGCTTGAGCAACTTCTCTTGACACACAAGCGCATCGCCCAAAGAGTCATGTTCGCCGGTGAGAGATTCGATAGTGGGTGATACCTTAGGGAAGAGTCATTGTCGTGTGTCTCAAAGCGCTCGGTCACCGCTCCATCGAGGGCCATGGTGCGAAGCCCCGTGCTTGGAGTCGGCGAAGAAGCAAAAGTCCATTCAGCTCGTCCTCGATCTTGTGCTCGGGCTCCTCGTCATTTGGAGGAAGCTTGCCCGTCGTTGTCGAGGTCGCCGAGGGAGCGAAGAAGGCATCCTTGTTCTCCTTGGCACGCTTGAGGTACTTCTTCTTGATCGCCTCCTTGTCGAAGCTTTTCTTGGACTTGTACTTGCCGGCGGTGTACTCGCGCTTGTCCTTGCGCTTTGTCGGAGTCGTGCTTGTTGAAGGAGTAGTACTTGTCGTCGGAGTACTTGTCCTTGCTCTTCTTGGGGCACACGCGGCGACGAAGTGGTCCGGATCGCCGCACTCAAAGATCCGCCCTTGGGACCACGTCACGCCGAGCCGGTTCAGCGGTTGTTGTGGAACCGAGAGAATCGGCCGATGACGAGCCGGCTTCGTCGTCCCCCAAGGCACTCAACCTGCTCCTCTGTCAGGACACCAAAGAAGACAAGGCAAAAGAGATGCGTGATGGGTTAGCGGAAGAACCGAATGACCCTTACCCGAGACGAGTGCAACGTTCGGCGCCAGATGGGTTCTTGAGCTTCGCTTGATCCGGGCCTCAATCTCGGAGGACTTTAGCTTTGTCAGAGCTCGTCGGGTGTGAGGGTGTCGAGTTGGCGGACTCCATGATCGCGAACACCTTCACATCCCACACCTTCCGATCCAGGCGTACAAGAGCCGTGACGCCTTCTCGTGGTCGTCAAGCCTCTCCGACGGCTTGTTCGCCCGAAGCTTGTTGCGGTCGTTTGAAACCTAGCAAAGAGAGAATCGATGGACTCGCCATCAAGCCTGGATTAGGTTGTTGTACTCTCTCTTGTAGGTCTCATATAGGCGGGCCTTGACTTGTGGGGTTCCCTCGTGGTAACTCTCAAGTGTTCTCCACACCTCTCACGAGCGGTCTCACAAGTGGCAACCCTCTCAAACTCGTGTCTTTGAGGCTAGAGAACAAAATGCTCCTCGCTCGGTTGTTGGCATTGTGTTGGGCTATTTGTTCCTCACCCACTCGGCTAGCACTTGGTAGTTCTCATCCTCGACAATCTCCCACACTCCAATCCATCCCCATAAGGTGTGCTTGCATTTTAATCTTCCAATAGGGATAGTTAGTGCCATCGAACTCGGGAGGTTTGCCAAAGTGGCGAAACCACGATCCATGTCGCCTTCTTGCGGATCATGGACCGATTAGGTGGAAGTGATCCCTAACCGGCTCCGATACCAATTGAAGGACCGAAACTTGGCGACCGAGAGGGGTGAATGGGAGCCTAGATTTTCCTTTTTCAATTTTGGGTCATCGGCCGAACCCCCAACCTCAAAAGCAAACTCACGCAAGACCCGAATAGCACGCGTGCTAACTAAGTAGCAAAGGTGTCGCGAGCAAAGAGAAAGACTAAGATGTCCACGACCCAAATGATTGGGTGGATGTTCCCTAGAACACATTGGGACACCTCAAACGATCACACACCGTCGACAAAAGCGAATGTCGAACCGGAGGATAGAAAATGAGTCACCCGACTTCTATAGAGAAGAAGCGAGTTCGAAACCAAAATACCCAAGTCAACTCGTGGCGAGTACCTAGAAGAATTCCTCGGATCGATAGAATGTCATCGTAAAAATCGGATCTCAAATCGAAGCTCGAACGGACGAACGGCGGACAAAGCTAAAAGTCAGATCGAGTGTAAACTGACGAAACCTGGGCAACAGACTTAGTCACCACCGCACTTGCCTGGGAGCACAGCACCCGCTGCTGTTAGGCAGCTGTTCAGGCAAATTATCACGTAACCGAGCAGATAAACAGGGACAATCAAATCAATCAAGAACCTGATGCAAAACACAAGGAAGCAAGGAAAAGCTGATCCTTTAAGCCAATCAATAACCAGCACGCACACACACGCAAGTGCTGCTCTCTGAAGAACTAATCATGTTCATGCTTGAAGTGGACAGGAATTGCTTGGGCAGATAAAAATCAGAGAATGCAAGACAAGCTCGATGAATCAAATAGCAAGCACAAATTTGCTCAACCGTACGTGCTACTCAAAAATAAATACTCCAATCATTAAACAAATGAGTCTCCTGTAGCTTGAAAAGGACTAGTCGAGATTGGGAGAAAATCAATTCACGTTCGAGCAAATTCAAGAGCTGCTGATCTGGGGCTGCTCAGATTCGAAGCGAACAGGAACTGACAAGCGGAGGGGGCTGCTCCCCGCTGCTGCCGGAGTCGGCAAGAAACAAGCAGCTAAGCTGCTAAGCTACAGCTACACGACACAGCCAAAAATGCTAAAGAAAATTCACCAACGGAAGAACCTTCCCATAGACCGAACAAGAACAAGTTGCTGCAGTTCGCAACTTCGTGGATCAGCATCGCCTAGGGCTGGGAGGCGCTTGGCGCTGCAGCTGGGCTGCTTGTTCTCCCATCCATGAGCACGAGCACAAACTGCGCAGAAGAAAGCACAGGAGAAAGAACAGCACGAACAGAGAGATAGTCAGCGCTTGCAACCTGACAGCGATGGATCTCGAGGACACGAACAGGTGCTGCTCAAACGAGCGCACACGGCGCCTGAGCGCACGGTGCTGGTAGCACTGCCTCTAACCCCATCAGCGAACTGTAGCAGGAACACCGAAACTTCTCGCAAGAACAGAACTGCACGAACAGAAACACATGGGACGAGCAGGGAACAGACGAACACAAAATCGAATGGATCTCTCTCAGATCAAAAGCTCGTGAGCCCAAAATTTGCACAGGTTAAATTCACCTAGCTACGAACGATCTCCTAAAAAATCATAGCCTAAAATCGAACGGAACTCTGGGAATCGCAGATCGTAGCCAAAACAAAAATGAAGAACACAGTGAACCAAAAATCACAGACACAAAGGATGAATGGGGCAAGACGAGGTGGACGAGGGCCACTCTTCCTACGAACGAAAAATCACAAAGACAACTACACAAAATTGTGTTCTTGGGCCTAAACAAGTGCTAACCGCAAAATGGGGAAAAATAAAAAACGAAAATGAGAAGGCGAAAGAGGGATGAAGGGGTAAGCCCACTAAATAGTCCAATATTCCGATCCCGCCTAAAACTACCCCTAAGATACGTGTAGTCGATCTTTTAACCCTGCGCTTATTTTTGGTCGACTACGGGTAATTATCAATCCGACGACCGCCGCGCCTCCTCGTGCGGCCTTGCTCGCGCATCTCCTAGGATGCCGCCACGCCGTCCCTTCCGATCCCGGGAACGCCCGGTTTTGAAGCCCAAACCCGTAAAACCCGCCGATGGTTTTGAGGCTCAAACCACCAAACCCGCACCCGTGGTTTTGAGGCCCAAACCACGAAACCAGCGCCGATGGTTTTGAGGACAAACCACCAAACCTCTTCGACACGTGTCATCGCCGTCTTGACCGCCCCGAGTCGCCAAGTCATCCGAGCTCCCGCCCGCCTCGCACGCTCGTCGTCTTGACCCGTCGACACGGTCCCACGTCCTCTTGCATTCGTCGATGTCCCGGATGTCGGCCACTATGGCTAGCCACCGGCGATCCGGTCCCTCGGTCCAAGCCTCACGTCAGTCCCCTTCACCTCCGTGGTCCGTCGACCCTAAGAGACGTCCTCCTTGGCCCCTTCACCTCGCCGTCGGCTACCATCTCCGAGCTCCACACCGCACAAGACGAACCAAGAGATCGTCTTCGACACACTCCACGTGTGCGGTGAACATAGCCAAGCATAAAGAATAAAGAAAAATAGAATTAAAATGTTGTTGACAATCACTCAATCACAAAACTAAACACATGTGACCTAAATCAACCATGTGTTCGCACCATCAAAAGAACTTGCGTATGAGAGGCATGGGGAGTGTGTTCCATGTAAATCGAGGAAGTGGTGAGGTGGGATCTTAATCTTCTGCAAGTTGACAGGCATGAAGTTTGTAGGGAGGAAATACACATCATATCGAGCAATTTAACTAGCTTGAGATAAGGCCATCCCCATCCCGTGTCTACGTTGAAATTATTCCTGGCTCGTTGAGCAATGATGACACTTGTTTCATTTTGGGTTTCACCTAGCTAGTTTGAGTCTTTTGGAAATGAAGGCCTCTAGAACCTTAGGTATACCACGTGAGAGAATGGTGGCACAGTAGCCACTAGTGGAGAGAAAATATTTTCTATTTTGGCTTTAGTCTAGGCCAACTTTGAGCCCAATTAGACTAAAGAGAGCATTAGTTCCAGTTGGAGCCGACTTACTTTCCATTCTTCGGTTCTAGTATGGCTCTCTAGTAGACAATACTTTTCTCTTATGCAGAGACTTCTAGGAATTAACATCTCGAAGGCAACATGTTTCTGCTGGCAACAAATATACTTTCTCCTATCTATTTTTTTTTTCGAAAGCGAGCTTAGCTCGTACTTCATTAAGAGAAAACGGAATGTTTCAAGTTACACGACCTTTACCCTTTCCATGGCGAGGTGACACGGAAAAGAGCGCAGGTAACACACTAACACAAGGCACCGGCTAAAACGGTGGAGCTGGAAGCTGTAAACTAAGGAAACACCAATGAGCTACAGAACAGGGGGCGAGGGGAGCACTCTAGAGGTGCTCAACTATCTTCGCCTAGCGGTGACCCCGCATGGGGAAGATCTTGTTGATAACAGCTCTCTTGGAAGACGGAACAGTGTCTGCAAAGTGGCTCCGGAACCTCACTGTAATCGACGGGTCCGGCGTGGTCGACGGTGCACCGGGTGGCGACCCTCCCACTTGTCGACGAGCACCCGACGTGCTGTCTCTCCGGGTTTGGGTCGCGGAATGCCGACTTCACGGCGGGGACGGTCACACGCCGCGGGAACTAGTCGTCACCACCATGCGCGCACGCCGCCGTGGCGAGGGACGCGATCGGCGGTTGCTTTCGAGGTGCAACCTTAGAGAGGCGATGAAGTCATCAACGGTTGGCGATCCCGGCGCGAACCTGCGAGGTGGCGTTTGATGGCTGTCCCGAGGTGCGCGGCCGAGGAAGAACCGGGGCGAGGCCACCGAGGCCGGCGTCGCGATGAACCATCATGCCGCGGGCGGGACGCCGGGGGTCGTGGAGCGGGCCGCTGCGCCAAGGCCGGATGGGACGGTGATGGTGGGGTGCCGACAACCGTGGTGCCCACAGAGCCTCCAAAGACTTCCGTCCCCCGGCGGTAGATCCGCACCATGCGGGCGGCGACACGGGTGGATCCGCCCATCCCGTGCCACGAGGGGAAGAGGACGGGCGCACGGCAAGCAGGTTCAGCTCGTCGAGCATTGGATCCACCCAAATGGGTGGCTCCACGCCGACAACCGACACTAGCACGAGCGGGTTAGAAGGAGTGGCCGTGTCGCCGGTGCGACCATGAGCAAGAGGCCCGACGCCCATCGAGGGAAGGCTCCCGCCGGTCGCTCATGCTGGCCCGTGGGTGGGGGGGGGCACAGAATCCTCCACCCGCCGAGGCCCACCGGCTCCACATTGACGGAGGAACCACCGGTGGCCTCGGCACCCCAAGAGTCCAACGGACAACGCCCGCAGTTAGTCGAGCACGAACGCGGCCCCCCCGGGCACCGCCGCCGAGGGGTTGAGGGGTGGGCGACGATGTCGATACCGCAGTTCCTCGCCCGGTGCCGCGGCCGAGGCGCAGAGAGGCGGTAGCGATGGGGGAGGGGCATCGGGTGGCGACGTGATCTCCACCGCAGTTGAAGTAGAGCGGAGCAAGATGAGACGGCACGGGCCGCCGCGCCGCCGAGGGTGTGGTGAGGCGTGCCGGGAGCCGACGCCACGCCGCTGAACTGGCGTGAAGCCGTCGTCGCCGACAGGGGTGGAAGACGACGGCGGGCCCCTGGCCCGAACCAACTCGGGGGTGGGCTCGCGATGGCGTCGACGGCGGCCTACCGGCGGCGAAGCCCGAAGTCTTTGGCCCAACCGGGCCGGTGAGCGGAAGCGCACGGCCGGTCGGCCGAGCCGGGCCGAGCGGGCACCCGAGCAGCCGGGTGAGGCGCCACACAGTCCCCGCCAACGTTGTTGATCCTGCACGACGACAAGGACGGCATCGCGACGCCCGTGGCAAGTGGCCCCCAGTCCGTGGTAGCTGCCTAGGGATGCCGCACGCTATAGTCGGGAGCCGCGCCTGTTCCCAGAAACGGAGGGGCTCAACCGACCTTGGCGTCATGACGAGGACAGCGGCACCATCCGCGACCGCCAAAGGCGAAGCGCGGACCAAAGACCGGGTGGTAGCGCGGGGAGGGCTCAAAGTCCACCCGCCCCGGGAGGTCGGCGCCCCCGACAAGTCCCTCTATCCAAGGCTCCTCCTTGGTCCTACCGACCGGAGGGCGGGGCCGGTGACGGCATCGGGGGGGGTTTGCACGCGGCCACGAGCGGGCATCCTCGACAGCGCCGATGCCGGGGAGGCCTGCACGGGGCTGTGGGGGAGGGAGACGGCGACGAGCCGGAGCGAACGGGACGCACGAAGAGCGCCGATGACCGCGACGTCCCACGAGGGCAGCTACTGCGAGCGGCGCATCCTCGGGGCATGCCAAGCCCATGGTGGCGGCGTGTGAAAGCGGCGGCGGTGGCGAAGAATGCCTGACCAGCAGCGGTGCTCCACGCACCGCACCCGCGCCCGGGGGGAGGACAGGAGGCGGCGCCTGCGAGGGGGAGGCCCGCCCGGGCCAGCTGGAGCGGGGGCAGAGTCGCCCGTGGCCCCCCCTGGTGACGGGGGAGGCGCGGCCTCGGCGCAGAGGTCGACGCAGGCGACGGTGGAGATTCCCGGCGCCGCCGGGCGGTGGTCATCCCGGCGGCGGCGGCGAACGCCATCCCGGCGGGGCGCCGCGTGCCGCGGCAGGCAGGAGGCCGGCCGCGGGGCGGGACGCGCCACGTCCCGCCCGGCCCGGGGGCGGAGGAGAGAGAGGCCGGGGCGCTCTGCGACGGGGGCGGTCGGCGGCGACGTCGGCGTGGCGCTGAAGACACAAGGCGCGACCCGGGGCAGGGAGGGGAGGGGAGAAGACGAGCAGGGGAGGGGTTGAGGACGAACGGATCCGGTCGGTGGAGCGCAGAGGAGGCATGGGCGCGCGCCGGGCGCCGGGCGGCCTCCGGCTCGCCGGCGGGGCGGGGGATGGGATGGGGCCGGGGTGGGGCCTCGGGGCGGGGAACGGCAGGAGGCGGGGTTTTCTCCTATCTATAAATCTGGTCATGTAGTCCCTCTAGAAAATAACATGTTTCTTGCCAGGGTGACATTTTTATAAGATTTAACCTCTCTGATTTCATCTTTTTTCCTGATGACTCTAGCCCGGTGGACACCGCGAGTACCACTTGCCATGTTGCTGCTCATCTACGAACCACCGTTGTGCCTCACAAACAGTTAGCATGTGATCATCATCCATACGGTGAAGACCTGGCTTCGTGCTACGACATAATCTTGGCGACCGACAACAGCGAGTGCAACAGACTCATCAGTCTGCCGATAAACGGGTTCTGAACACGATGCTAATAACAGAAAATCATCATAACCCAACCACAACGATGCATATGCCTCAAATCCATACTAAGGGTTCAACATTATTATGGAACCTTGAAACGATGATGATTCGATAAGGTACTGAAATCATGGCTATCATGGGGTTGAAACCATGATTTACATGCAAGTACTCTGTTATATATGATCCTGCTGCTGGATATTTCAGATGACTGTTGTCGGGATGTGCTGTTTTCTTCTGTCAATTAAAAACTACAACATTGTTGTAAATTACTTTGTATAGTGATTAAAACATATTTTATGTTTCTGAATCATGTCCGTGATGTAAGATTTACATGCTAAATATCATCTAACTTATACCATTATTTCAATCGAAAACTAACCACGGCAGCTAACTTGTACAATTAATATAATTCATTGGTACATCATTCACAATAGCATTTAATTCTGAGAGAGGTAGATAGCACTATACTCTTAAATATTGTTGATACTATACAGCACAGCCTCGACGAACAACAGGGTTTATATAAGTGTCCCAATCCATGACTATGCTTGCGTCCTAGGTGAAGTATGACTAGGTATATATACAGAACTCGCGTTTAAAATAATTTGTGGGGGGAGGCAAGCGGAATGTGTTCGAGCTCGAGGTAAACAGAATCAGAGGCCAGATGGGATCTTAATCCTTTGCCAAAAGGGATTATGGCTTGAAGACGAAAGTGAACTAAGAGCTTGGGAGGAATTAGAGTCGTTTCACATGCTTGAGATGAGGCCAGCTGTTAGAGGCCTATGGAGGATTGGGCAAAGGGGACATGCGGAAGATGACTGGGCAGCATGCCTGAAGGGGCCACGCAGTGCCTATTGTCAGGATCTTGCTAGAATGGGTTTGAGTGTCTGTGTTGAGTGGTTGAAGAGATAAATATATGTAATCAAAATAATAAGGAAAACCCTTCTTTCTTCCTTGAAACCATAACCACCGATCTGCGACAATAACACCAGCTTGTCTTGTTCCTCTGTTCGCCTTCTGATTATGCCTCACTCTATGAAACTCTGGTTCCATATTGGGGTTAGACTGTTTAATTTTCAGAGGCTTCTGGAAATCGAAGTTGGGACTCAAACATGGCAGTGACCATCTGCAGAATGCTGCATTTCAGAATGCAACACCATGCTGGCCATGACGAGATGACTAGACAGCAAACACCCTTGTTGTCAATTAGCCATAACTGGGATCCACGGTGAAGTGGGGGCTTGCATGTCACGGAGATTACAAAGGTTTGCACGCGTTTAAGTTATTGATGATCATTAACAAAATGGTGAAATGGGATTAATTAGGGATGTCCAAGCTCCATCTTACACGATTAGCAAAAGAAGAATTTAAACTTTCGTCATGCCCTAATCTTCCATATACGAATGCTTATAAATTAGGCACTGGCACGTATCTTGTTCTATAGAAGGACTAGCTACAGCAAACTGGGCACTGGCACGGTGATCGTCCTGGACCTTACATCATGAAACTAAGTCTCATTGTCGAATGTGTCCCCCTGACTGGTCTGTTTTTCTGTCATATGAGCAATTAAAACCAAGTGAGGTCTTACATTGGTCCAGGTGACACCTTTAGTACTGCTTGTGGTTGTCAGTCAAATTTTTCCGCCCTTGTAATGCACCATAAAACTATATTTACTTGTTGCTGGGTACTAGTACTTGCATATATTATTAAATATCAACACTGGTTGGCGAAAAACTTATGTGAGCCAGATTGTCCCTATAGATATGGCATTGTCCATCTGTAACACCCGAAAATTTGCGTGTTTTTAAAATAGTCAAATTAATTTATTTATGTACTTTTGTGCTCATGAAATGTAAGTGAAATAATATTTTTCATTAAATTAAAGTTCATCATAGAATTTAGTAACATTGTTCTTGCATTCATGCTGGTGCATGTTATTTATTGAATGAGTGGTTTTGATCCAAGAAACTAAAAGGTTTCAAAATCCCTTTTGAAATGATGTTGTTATCTTTTTATAAAAAGAAAGGCAATTTCTTTTCCTCTCCCTCCTTTCTTTCTCACTCTCGGGCCAATGCCCAGGATCCCAGTGCCACGATCGGCCCAATGTCTATCTTCTGTCTATCTTCTGGGCGGTGCCATGATCCGCATGACGACTAGGCCCCACGAGGCAGTGATTTGCATCGCTCCTTTGTTCCACCTCGTGAACGTCTTGGACTCTCCGTTTCTCTCCTTGGAAACAGCCGAGAGCTTTCCCATAAAACCTGAGCCCAAAGCCGTCTCCCTTTTTCATCTACCCGCAGCGTCACCTCGCCTTGCAACAGCAGCCGCAAAACCCTAGCTACGTCTCTGCCCTCGCTCTGCATCTCGCCGAGAACGCAAGGCCGCCCGCCGTCGCCTTTGAAACCGTTTGCCGCTGCTACAGCCACCACTGGACGTGTCCTGTTGAAGCCATCGACGACCTGTCCATGCTCGCGTTTTTGGTCTTGGTGAGTTCTCCTCGAGCTTAGCTTCCGTTTGGTTCAAGTCCCAGGTCAATCCGTGTTCTCTAGGTCCCGTTCTAAGATCACCGGCGAGCTCTGTTCATCACCGGCCATGGACGTACATCACTTTGGCTGGCATCTCTTGCCCAACCTATAGTTGAGATGGCCACGCAGTTGCAGCTCCTTGTGCACGCATATGTGCAACATCGCTGCCACGCGCCGATGTATTGACCATGCAGGCATCATGCATGTCCACGTGATCCCTTCGAAATCTCAGTTGATCCAATTGCTTAGCTTGATGACCTCCATATGACATCATGTTGACATCATGTGTTTTTCTGGCCGTTTTCCTTGAGAAAAATAAATCTTGAAATACATGATTTATACATATACGTATAACGCTAGCCAGCAAAGCAGCAAACCTAGCAGCCGGCTTGCCTTTCCTATTTAGATCTTGTTAGTTTGTTGACACCATCATCACGTCACATGCAAATTTGTGGCCGGTTTTCTTTTGGCAAACAAATCCTGAAATACACTCCATATATATACACCTTTTATCATCGACGTGATACATGTTGGTCCCTCTCTCTATTGTTTTATTTTGTAAACTTAAAGTGTAGCTTGTTTAATTTGTAACTTTGTCATTACAGCTCCAATTCCGGTGATCCTTAAGTCTGTATGATCGTAGCAACGTGTAGATTAGTTTTATAAACTTTTCAATTTATTTTTCCACTTTTGGTGTATTGTTCTAATTGTAGCCTTGTTTGTTATGCATGATTGACCCTATATGGTTGTGTATTGTTGATTGCGATCAAGTAGACGGTGAGCGTTACGTTGGTGTTTGGAAGAAGTGAACCATCAAAAAGGAGTTCATTGGAGATTTTGAAGTGAAGAACGGATCCATATTTAAGGCAAGTATAGTTTTGGGATATGCTAGCTTTAAACCATGATCTTATGACTTGCTTAATGTTTATGCACTGAACGTTAAATATGAATTATTGACAACATGGTCTATAACTTATCTGTTTGTGATCATCCGGGATATACAAAGATATTTGTGGGGGCTATATGGCTCGGCTCTAGTCGGTCAAAGGATCTTGTCTATCTTTGTTGGTAGTTTGCCGGAACGGGAGAAACGGGTTGTATCGCTCGTTGGTCGCTAACAATTTTAGATGAACTTTTGAAAGGCTTTATATGGTTTTCTTTGGCCCTGAAAACCATAACCCGTAGTGAAAGTGTACACCTCTGCAAGAGTATAAATCGTTATAACAGCCGTGTTCGCGGTCATGAACGGCCTTGGAGACATCTACAGAATAGAGCTTGTTAAATTGTTCATGGTTTAACGCTTATGCTATTCATTATTTATGTTATAATGATCATGAGTTTTGGGTAAGATATTGCCTAGCTATATTTGCGGAGTTCGACATGGACTCACTCTTGCTATTTCCCCACACCTCAGAGAAGTAGTTAGGCTTGTGATCAACCAGTCGGTCGGTCCTCGTGGAGTCTACACGAGAAGAATCGGAGTGTCTTTCCGCTGTCCCGCTAGCCGAGGTTATATTATTTTATATTATGTTCGTTTATTTCAAGCATTGTGATTTGATACTACCATTTGTTTGTAACTATATGTGAGATTTGACTTCGGGGCTCACATATGGGTTCATCCGGTTTTGTTCTTAAAACCGGGTGTTACACCATCCTGCTTGTACGCTGGCCTATATAAATATATATAGACCTTGCTTCATTTGTGTTGCATCAATTAACTAATTTGCACACAAGGAATATATATGTTTCGAGGCATAACATGTAGTTTCTATGTGTAAAATCCTGAACCTAGCTTGCTTGTGTCATGGGAATGGGAAGCATCCGGAGTTCAAACATGGGAAGAAACACACACCCCAGAGCAAGGCATGACTTTTATTGTTTGTGCGAATGAAGAGCGTATAGCTTGATGGTACGTTCACTCGGTGGAGCGCCACCACCTCCCACACTGTGAGCCAAGCTCAGTGCCGGCTCCCACCAAGGATTTTCCTCGTCATTGTTATCATCGATCATAACCCAACCACAATGATGCATATGCCTCATAGTCATACAACTGGTTCAGCATTAGTATGGAACCTTCAAATCACTACAGGAATCCGCTTCTTTGCCGAGTGCAAAGAAGTTTGCCGAGAGGGAAAAGTCGGGCACTCGGCAAAGAGCTTCTTTGCCGAGTGCCAAACCGAGCACTCGACAAAGACTACTTTGCCGAGTGCCCGCCGTCGGCGATGTACAACACTCGGAAAATAATATATTTGCCGAGCGCGTGGCCGTCGGCAAAGAAATACACTCGCAAAGGATAATGAGGATCAAACGGCCACGTCCTCCGTCATCTTTGCCGAGTGTCCAACGTTAGGCACTCGGCAAACTAGGCACAATTTGCCGAAAGTGTCAAACATGGCACTCGGCAAATTAATCATTTTTTTTGTTTTTTCGTCTCATTTTTTTTGCGTTGCCTTGGTACAGTAATTACATGTCATATTCAGAATTTGGGACAATTTCAAGTTGTTTTGCTATATTTCATGAATTATTTCTATTTTTTGCATTTTCTAGGCCACTCCAATTTTGAACTGGGGGTACATGAAATAATGGAATTTGGTCATTCAAAATTATTATTCATGATGTTTGGCGATGTTTGGGCTCAATCCGGGCACTCGTGTGAAATTGCGTAACATTTTGGTGTCGGAACATGACGAAGTTACAAGCGGAATAAGTGTTTTTAAATTCTATAAAATCCAAACGAAGTTTAAAAATCACGAAACTTTGCGAGGTGTCTTTTTCATCTCATGAGGAGGCTGTGGAAAAAATTTGAAAAAGTTTGGAGCAAGTTGTGACGTCGGATGCCTAAAACTCGGACATCCCCAAACTTGATAACATGTGAAAAGTGCGTTCTATTTAGGGGAGACCTCAAGGAAGCAACGCGACTGTCCAAAGTGCAAAGCCTCTAGGTTTGTGGAGGTAGAATGTAGTGATGGCGGGAAGAAACAGTCCAAGATCCCCCGAGATGGTCCTACGACACCTTCCTTTCGCATCGAGGCTCCAACGGCCTGTACATGACAGAGGAGTCCGCGAAACAAATGACATGGCACAAGAAGGGCAAAAGATACAGTCCCGAAGTTGGTACACCCATCGGATGGTGATGCATGGAAGCACTTCGATAATATGCATCCTGAAAAAGCTATGGAGGCTCGAAATGTACGCCGTAGCGTTCGCAAATGAATGGGTTCAACCCGCACGGACAGGTTGGCGGCCCCGTACACTTGTTGGCCCGTGTTCGTGATCCCTCTCAATCTTCCCCTAGTGTCATGTTTGAGCTCAAGCACTGTTTGACGCCGATAATACCCGCACCCGCAACAACAATATGGGTGTGTTCATGCGGCCGGTGTGGGATGAATTGCAAGATGCTTGGCAAAATGGGTAATGACGACGACCGAGCTACAAAGACGAACTTTACAATGCATGTGTGGTACCTATATTCAATGTATGACTTCCGGCTTATGGCATATTCGGCGCATGGTGTGTTCATGGGAGGTTCCCTTGCCCAACATGCAAAGGCGTACCGTGATGTTCACCGGGCTTCTCAAGGGTGGCAAGTATTCTTCGTTTGACAAACATCGTCAATTCGCCTCGAGAACCATGAATTCGGACTAGACAAAAAGCACTTCACGAAAGGTGTTGAAGTCACCCGACCCCATCCCAAAGTTTATGACCGGTGAAGAGGTCCTTGCCGAGCTAGCCGGTCTCAAAATCGATGAAAAGAAAGGTGGTTTTGTTGGATATGGTACCACACACATGTGGACTTATATATCGGGCTTGACTAATCTCCCCTACTACAAGGATCTTCTTCTTCCACACAACATCGATGTAATGCACACGTAAAAGAATATCTCCGAGGCACTCTTCGCAACAACCATGGACCTTAAGAAGTCAAAGGACAACGTTAAGGCTAGACTTGACATAGAGATGATGTGCGATAGACCAAAGCTAGTGATAGAGACCCCTAGCCCTGGGAGGAGATGGAAAAAGGGCCCGGCCGACTACATCATCAAAAGGGCCGATAGGAAGGAAGTACTACGGTGGATGAAGACGTTATCGTTCCCCGATGGGTATGCGGCGAACTGAGTAGGGAGTGAACTTGCGAGACTATGAAAGTCTTAGGGATGAAGAGTTATGACTTCCACATATGGATTGAGCGGACCTTCCCGCGATGACTCGGGGATACCTCTCCGAGCCGATTGTGGCTGGCGTCCCAGCAGAGTTGAGCTTCTTCTTCCGCCACCTTTGTGTTAAGGAGTTATCTCGGGATGCGATTGTCGATCCGGAGCGCGTCTTTTTGTGTTGATCCGCAAGTTGGAGATGATATTTCCACCGCTTCTTCCCGTCGATGCAAAGACCGATTTTGCACGCCCGCCCGAGGCACGGTTGGGGGGCCGTGCGGCCCGTTGGTGCTATCCAATCGAGAGAGCTCTCAAGGCACTCTCGGAGAAAATGCAGGAATAAAGTCAAAATTGAGCCTTCCGTGGCGCAGGCATATATTCTAGAGGAGGTGTCGACCTTCACACAGCGCACTATATACCGAGAAACTTCCCGGCGTCCACAATCCTACCCCTCGTTATAACGCCGACGAGAGTTCATCGAACCTCAGCCTTTTCGGAGGGCAAGTCGGAAGAGGAAGCTTGGGTATCCACAAGCACTTGTCCTTTGATGAGTGGCGCACTATCATGCTCTATGTGTTGTTGAACCTTGATGAAACCGCTCCTTATCGCCAGATAAGTTCTCAATGAGCTTGTTCCATACGCCGTCACTATCCTCCACCTATCGATCCGACCCACTTGCCTTGTTTTTTCGGGAATTTATTGGTCAACACCGGAGAGGGAATGGGGCTCCTACCTTGCAACAAGAAGACAATCTTCTAAAAAAATGGGCGCCTGATTTTTATTTCCCCGGTTCTCGCTCAAAGGTACCATCCAACTAACCTCGTTCCGACTTTGATATTCCACTTTGGTCCAAGTAACATATAATGTAACGATCTACGTGGCCTCACCTTGCGTGCCCGCACGGATGCCGAAATGTGCGAAGATTTAAAACAAGTGGGCAATGGCTTCCCCGTAGGGTCAACTCGTTCACGATTTATGATGTGAATGGCTATCGCCGCACGAGAAGCTACGAGGAGAGTCGGCCCAACCGCAAAACAACGTGCACCGGAGTTAAATACGCCCCGGCTTGGATAAGAAGGACTATTACGGCATAGTCGAAGAAATATATGAGCTCAACCGGGGTCCTAAAGAGCTCAAGCTAGTGGTATTCAAATGCCATTGGTTCGATCCCGATGACACGAAAGTAGACCCTACGATTGGGCAAGTCGAAATTCGACAGGATTCCGTATATAGAGGAGAGGATGTCTATATTGTGGCTAATATACACGCCACACAAGTTTATTACCTCCCATGGGCATGCCAAAAACACGAGGACCTTGCGGGTTGGTACCTTGTGCGGCGGTATCGCCGCACGGTAAAAGCGCTCGTTCGAACGATGATGATTACAACCTTGACCCAAACACGAAGAGTTCTATCAAACGGGGGGCTAGAAGGACGTTTAGAGATAGACATTCTTTTCGCCGATAGGCATGGAAGTAGACAACGCCATCGATGAGGGACGAGGGTGATGAGGTGCGAGGATGCTAAGGACTTGCAAATTCTTGAACGATGGAGGATGGTGCGCGAAGGAGTTGTGGAGGGCGATGCACATGCCGAGGGCGTATAGATGATGAGGATGGTGACATTGATGATTACAATAGTGATAGTGATAGTGATGACTACATGCCGGCCTTTAGGCATTTGGGGAGATAATTTCTAAATCATGTAATACTATTTTGTTATTATTGTTACCTTTCAATTATGCTTCGTTCATTTTGCAATACTAATTGGTTTACTCTTTGTCTTTGCGGGGACTCGACAAAATGCCGGGCGGAAGGCGGCAACGCCGACATGGGGTCTAGTCCGCCTCACGCGAGGCCCCCCACCCTCTCCCCACGCCGACGAGGAGGAGGCCGACGAGCAAAGACCGACGGTGGAGACGCCGAGGCGCCGGGCCGACGCCGCCCGGCCCACGAGGAGGCTTGAGTTTGTGTCTACGCCGAGCCAGCCGGGCCGTCGTCCGCCACGGGGCCGCCGTCGGGCCGGCCGTCGTCGGGCCACACCTCTTCGACTCGGACTCGGTCTTTGAAGAGACACTGTCGAGATGTCTTCCTCGAGTGCCGCCAAGGTCTACCAGCTGGGCCTCGAGCCTCCCACGAGGGCCGATCCCTTTTGCCCGCCGCCCGGTGATTCGACCCCACGGTGACAAGTAAGTAGCCATTGATATTTTCACTACTTGTTCATATGACATGTTGAAAATCGAACTTCGCACTAACAATTCGCCTTAATGGCTCGGCAAAGAATCGGAAGATTGTAAGCCGGAGAGGGGCAGTTCGCGCCATATCAATGGCATCCGAGCCTCCCGATTAAAGAGAACTACCCCGGCCCGGTGACCGCCGGGGACGTGAGGGAGCCGCCCTATACGTGGGAGCACGCCGTGCGCGCGTGGAGGAGGCGCCCTTGCCGGGGAAGATCAAGGCGGACTTCGGGTGAGTCTCGTATATGCGGGATTACTTCACGTTGTTTAAATACTATGTTTTTAAATAATAGAATGATACATGTTGTGCGTATGCGTAACTACTTCGCGTGCGAGGCGGGGCAAGAGGCGGTGGCCACTAGAGTGCGGGACAAGGTCCGCCGAGACCGACTCAAGGACACGTACCACGAGGCACGTGTCGGTGCATCATCTCCTTCAACGCCGGCGTGCTTGGCAAGGTGGTGAGGAAGAATGAAGCAAGGGAGATGATGCTCCGGAGGGAGACCGACCTCACCGGGGACCAGTACATCCAGGTTCGTGAGAACGCATTTATTCCGATTCCTTCAATGGAAAATAAGCGGGGCTTCCATTCATCCTCCGCTATGTCAAGCGGATGTGTCCTGGGGAGTGGTGCGGCAAGTACAAGGCTGGGGCGGGAGTCCATTGTGGACAAGTGGCTCTTGGGACGAGACGTGCGAGACCAAGAGACTCCGTCGGAGATGTCGCTTGGAGATGGAAGGGAAGCCACACCACCAAGGGGCGTGCCCCTCCCGGTGTATATGGATAGATGGGTACGATTACGTTGATTTTTTATTCAAGCGCTCAAATCTCTTCACTTCTAACCATCTACGTGTTCTCCTCGCATCCCGCCGCGCATGAAGGCCGGCACATCGAAAGTGAGCGGGGGTTCGCCTTGACTCTTGGCGGCGAAGCGATCGACCCGCCAACGTCTACGACGGCGAAGGGGCCCGAGGCGTACACCAACGCCGCGTCTACCCCAAGCTTACCCGATGCGCCGAGGCGGCAAAGCGGCGCTATGGGGACGACTTCGATCCGGCCACCGCGCCCTAGACACGACACGGTGATGAGGTTGGGAGGAGGGCAAAGACGGCCCGTCTTGGATGGCCACCGGCGCGATCAACCCGTCCCTCTGTTCCACGGGCCGAGCGAGATTCGGCTCAAGGAGCACGACCTCCACCGACATCCCCATAGCACCTCGGCGTGAGCTCCACGCAGATGATGCACGGGGAGTTTCGTGTAATTACCGCGTTTCATTCGCCGCTCACCGGTTTTACACATGTCATTTGCCTATGCAATGTTTCAACGTTACGGGGTGTAATATTGCAGCCCGGATGGCAGAGTTGGAGGCCAGGCGGGCGGCCCAGCGGCGAGACTTTGAGGCCGAGCGGCGGCCCAGCAGAGGCCCATCGGCGGGAGTTGGAGGCATACCAAAGAATACTCGGTGCGCCGATGCGGGACGTGGCGGCCTTCTTCTAGGGCCTCCGGATCCCGGGTGTGACCCCGCCTCCGTTGCCTAGCTCATTTGCTCGCTCCACCCCCGCTTTCCCCGTTCCTCCTCCTGTAGGGACTCCGGTGAGTATATGTTGTTGTTTATTTATTTGGCTTGTGCGGCTCACCTGCAGGTACTAATGAGATCGCCTCTCCTTTGTGCGACCACGGTCGGCGGGTTCGAACCCGACTCCTCCGTGTGGCCCTTCTCCACCCCATCCACCCTATCCGGTCGGCCCGACTCCACAAGTACACGTGGCGGTGGCGTTCCTCCTCCGGCACGCAACGCCCACACTACGGGCTTCCACACGTCCCTCCTACACAAAGACGGGTGGGCGCACCAATCGGGCGCCGCAAAGATGGGTGGTATCCGGGGCAAGGTGAGGGCTCCTCACACTCTTCGCACTGGGAGGCCACTGCCCGGGGTAGTTGCACCGTGATGGATTTCTTTTAGATGTTGGATATGTTGCTTTGTGATGGATTTCGTTTCGATGTTGGACATGTTACATTTCGTTTGGTTGTTGGACATGTTGGATTTCGTTTGGATGTTGGACTATATGTGTGAATTTGTGATATATGTGGATTATATATGTGAATTTGTGAGATATGTGGATTATATATGTGAATTGGTGATATATGTGGTTTATGATGTATATATGAATGCTATGGTATATGTATATGTTGATTTGCGGCAACAATCAACGAGAAGTAAACAAAAAAAAACGAAATTCCCAGCTTTGGGGACGCCGCGAGAAAAAATGCAGATTTGCCGAGTGCGTAGAGGTGGCACTCGGCAAAATGACCATAGCTTTGCCGAGTGCTACTTTGTAATCGCACTCGGCAAAGGTTATTTATTTATTTTGGTAAAATAAATAGTTTGCCGAAGTTCGACATTCGCACTCGGCAAAGTTCGTAAAATATTCAAATCTTTGCCGAGTGCCCCACGCTTGGCACTCGGCAAAGAGGCGTCGAGTGTAACGCTCGACGTTAAGGCCGCCGAAAGACTCGACATGGCACTCGGCGACGCCTTTGCCAAGTGCCCGGCATTTGGCACCGGCAAAGAATGGTTTGCCGAGTCATTCTTTGCTTGCCGCGCCGCCGAGTTTGGCACTCGGCAAAGGCTTTGCCGAGTGCGTATAAGCCTTGCCGAAGTGCGCAAAGCAGGCGATTCCTGTAGTGAATGACGATGATTCAGTCATGTACCGAAAACTTGAGATTTGTCGTGAAGAGTACTTATGGCTGCAACAAACGTTTTTTCAGATTAAATCTGGATAAATACTACTGTTGAGGTCTTTGTGTTTTCAGATAAAATCAGAGGCACAAATATCTTATAATTAATCTCGACTTCAACATATTTTTGCTTGTGTTAACAAACAGGAAAGTGTCCAATGAAGTTATCTCTTATTCGTGATGATTACCGCTGAGTCCAATATCACCTCATGTAAAATAAATGTCTTCTTGTTTTGCATGTCATGTATATATTATAATTGGTAGCAAAACAGATCGTGGAAATGGAACTGACACTTTAAATGGTTGATACATCGACTGTTGTACTGCATGCGGCTGTGAATGGATACATTTCTTCACATGTGTTGGAGCATATAAAACACATTTAATCTTCTTTTGGGCACCAGTACTTCCATATATACCAGAAAACATCAGAACTAGTTGGTGAAAAACTTGAGTGAGCCAGATTGTTCCTATATGGTATTAATTTGTCCATCCTGCTTACACGCTGCCCTATATAAAATATAGGAGCCCTTTTTACGATGGTTGGAAACGCCTTCCAATACCTTCCAATGCCTCCCAATACCTTTGCAAAATTCTTATTTTCGTTGTATTATTTTGTCTAAGGGCATGACGGTCTTTCCGCAAAACCCTCATATTGGGTCACCCCCGCCGGCCCACCCCTCCCGGCCCAGCGACGCGCTTCCTGATCTGTTCTGCGAAGTGGAAGACGCCTAGGCCGCGACTCCTTCACCTCGCTCGCCGTAGCCGTCGCCGTCGCCGCCCTCATCCTCGCGCGGCGCCATCGTCGCCGGCCAACTCTTGCCCGCAGGATCACCGACCCATCGTTGTCGCGGCCCCACCCCACACCTCTCTCTCTCCCTCACGGCTTGACCCTAGCCGCCGCCGCCGCCGCCGTCCTGGTTCGTCGCCGCCGACGCTGCCCCAGTCCGCCGCCGCCCTGGTGCGCCGCAGCGAGGGTCCGCGGGGGGAGGTTTCCCTCGAGCGCTCGTCGCTGTGCCCGTACTGCAGGCGGTTTCGCGAACGTGCTCATCGACGCCGTTCACGGTTCACCTCCGCTGCTGGGCGTTCCTCGCTGCAACCTCATCGACGCCGTGCACGCGGACCCCTCTGTGCAGATCGAGCCGTCCGGCGAAGGTCAGTGACTCCTCTGTGACCATGTCCGATAGTTTAATTTGACCTCTGTATAGCTATCATTTGGTCTATGTTTTCACAAGAATGTAGCTATGATTTGCTTACAAGCATGGCTGACAAAAGCAATCCAAGTAGCAATTGATGTGTCGCATAATATGCTACACGATTCTAGGAGTATGTAATGTTGTAATGTGTGATGTTATAGTTACTCGCCACAGTAGCTTTATGTGTTAAATTGATTTTTATCTCATGATATAGAAATTAACCTTCAATTCTATGCATCCTTGTAATTGTCATATCTGCAAGCAGCAAAAATTAATAAGCATTTATATAGTGTCATCAAATTCCAGTTGTGAAATTGGGATCCTCAAAGCGATGAGAGTTGGATAGCAGTGGTTTAATCTTTGATTCATTATGTTCTGGGAATCCTATTATTAATACTCTTAACCGCCCCAAGTTCAGCAGCTGACACCACCATCAATGAGTAATCCAACTTTTTGTTGATGCAGGAGAGAATGTCGGGTGTCGAAAGTACAATGAAATTGCTAGGAAGGTGTTTGACGATGAAGATCAAGCATTCGAAGTTTTATAACAGCTACGCTAAGGCGAAAGGGTTTAGTGTCGGGAAAAGCTACTGTGAGTGGGACAGCGGCCACAATGAGAGGACTCTTCAGCGTTTTGTTTGCTAAACTTGTGGTTGCACGGGATCAGAACACGGGCGGTGGCATGTGAAGGATCTCATCTGTGAACACAACCATCCGATGGTGGAGCAAGATCTTGCTTGTTTTCTGCGTTCTCATTGAAGGATCGAGATGAGCGTAAGGTCGATATTGTGGCGATGCAGATTGCTGGGATCCGCAAACACCGGATAATGGATGTTATGGAATTCAAAGTATGGTGGGTTTGAGAATGTTGGGTTTACAAAGAGGGACTTGTATAATTTCGCCATCGAATAAGGTGGAGACGGTTGCTGCTGGTGATGCTCAAACAGTGATCAGCTACATGACAGAGTGCAGCCGTAGGGATCCTGATTTCTTCTTTGAATACAGGATCGATGAGAAAGGGCACCTCAAGGGCCTGTTGTGGTGTGATACTCAAAGTCGGCTTGATTATGAAGCATTTGGTGATGTCGTGGTATTTGATAGCACGTACAAAAAGAACCGGTACAACGTGCCCCTTGTTCCATTTGTCGGGGTGAATCAACATGGCAGCACGGTTCTTTTTGCATGTGGAGTTACTTCAAAGGAGTCAACTGAGTCGTATGTGTGGATGCTAAACGCATTCTCTGATGCCATGGCTCGAAGCATCCGGTTTCTGTGATCACCGATGGAGACCTTGCTATGCAGAGAGCGTCGCGATGGTGTGGGCGAATTCATCGCATAGGCTATGCATATGGCATATTGAGCAGTGCATTGTGCGAAACGTTGATCTTGACGATGTGAGGAATGGTTTGAGGAACTTCCTTTATGACTGTTGCCCTATAGAAGAGATTGAGAGGAAATGGCTTGAATTCTTGAGTGACAAAAAGATTACAGATACAAATTCGTGGGTCTACGAGATGTATGACAGGAGGCAAGCCTGGTGTGCTGCGTATCATGTCGGTAAGTGCTATATGGGACTGAGGAGCAACCAGCGGAGTGAGAGCCTAAACTCTAGGCTTAAGGTAAATCTGGATCGTAAAATGACTCTATATGAGGTGGTACAACACTTGAACCACTGCATTTCGCCAGCTGCGCCGTTAATGAAGCGATTCTAGACTTTGTAGCTTCGAGTTCCTTTCCATGCTTAGAAACAGGTGCTTCAATTCTTGAAAAGGAGGCTGCGAAATTGTTCACACCAAGTGTTTTCGCCAAGGTGCAGTTCAGCATAAGAGCAGCCAAGAAGTGTTTTGCGTTAGAGATTGAAGATGGCTACGAGACAATTACGTATACTGTTGGCAGGGAGGATAAAGGAGACATGGAATACCAGGTGGAATGTGAGATGTGTGTTCCTGAAGGCAATGTGAAGGGGATATCTTGTTCTTGTCTCAAGTTGCAGTCCATTGGAACTCCGTGCTCACACGTCTTCTTTGTATTGGGCAATCTTAAAGAAAGACGGCTTCCAGACTGCTGTGTTTTGAAAAAGGTGGTCACGAGGATCTAAGAGTGCATTTCCACCCATAAGGAAGAGCAGCATGTATGACTACACCGATAGCCTTTTGAAGTACCGAGAGCTACGCAATCTCAGCCATAGTGCGTCCTTCGTAGCATCTCGGTCACTAGAAGCCTATGAGCGGCTGAAACAAGTTCTGGATGAGATTGCTGCTATGATCCTACCAAATGGAGGAGGGAATGAAGGCAAGAGGTATGGTCCATTGTTGCAGCAAGCTCTCGATGATGATGATCATACAGAGTCCATAGATGTCTTGGATCCCATGTATGTTCAAGGCAAAGGGGCCCCAAAGAAAAAGATGAAGTCAAATAAGAACAAGTCTAAGGTCAAATGTTCCCTATGTAAGGGTGAGAACCACAATCGACGGACATGCCCCATGAGGAAAGAGGTATTAAATAGTAACGTTCATCTTAGCTAAAAACTGCATGTCTGTGAGGATTGTATAATGTTACTCTTCTTTTGTAGGAAACAAAGCTCCCTGAAGATGTGCCAGATTTATGATTTGCCAAGGATCTGCTTGTTCTTTAGCAGCTTAGGTACGCTGGATGCTTCACTTTGATTTATTAATACAATCGTGCCTGATATCTGAAATTTTAACATACCATGTTTTTAATTCCTTCACTGGTGTTGCTTATCACAAAAGCAGTAAAGGATTTAGGAATGTAAATTGGATGCCACACATTGACAACATTGAGTTAAGTTGAAATGCTTTCTGTTTGTATCTGTAAGTTACTTTAAGCTAGAGAGAGTTCAGCTTGTTGGTATCATTATTATTTCTCATAACTGGAAGACTGATACAAAGATGCAGTTACCAACTTAGAAAATCCTTTATCTTTTTGTGGGTGAAATGGTAAGTCATCTGAAATAATAAGGGAAAAAACTGACTCAATATCTGTGCTGTGCAGCCCTATCTTCATGAGTCACGGCATCAGCATGCCTTGAAAAGGGTCAGGGGAGCTGGAGGTCGGTTTCTGAATTCGAAGTCAGATGACAAGGAAGTTTTCTACACCAAGTGCAAGCGGGCAGCAGCAAGACGGTGTCAGTCCGTTGTTGTAGGACATGTTCCATAGAAAACATAGACGAGTTGACAGGTTTTGGAGTCTTGGTTTGGTCCTCTGTTTATTCACCTTCCCCTAGATATCTTCAGTATGCGCTTCAGAAAGTTTAAGTGTGTAGCATATTGGCTTATTGTTTGCTTTGCGTGAACTTGATTTGGGAGTTGAGTTCATAACCCTACTGTGTATGTGTGCTTTCTCGAATTTTGCAGAGTGTGCTTTCTCGATTACCCAGAGTGTATTTTGCACCGTTTCTCACACGAGCGTATCTTACTTTTTTGCTTTGGAAGACTAGAAAGAAAAACAATAAGAAAAAAAAAAAAGGCTTCAAAGCATTTCGTCTCTACATCTGATAGACCTGAACTTAGAACTTTTTTCATTAATTAATTAGTGACTCTGGACGACGCGCCAGCCAACATGGTGCGGCTTGAACGCGCCAGCACGTTCACGTTGGCGACGCGCCCCAGCCACGTTCACGTTGCCAACGCGCCACCCTTCCCAGGCGCGTCGCCAACGCGCCAGCACCGGTGGTGCGGCTTCAACGCGCCAGCACCGGTGGTGCGGCACCTTCCCAGGCGCGGCTTCAATCACCTGCATCAATAATAAAGTGTTCCTATGGCGTGTATTGACTATGTCATAGTAGTGCTTTCTTTGGCGTAAGTTAAAGTTTATGTGCAAGAGAAGGCCTATCCCTGGTGTTGTGGACTGCTAACACACCAATATTAATTAAATATCATTAGCTGAGAAGATGCCCCTTCTTACTTCTGCAGGAATTAACCGGCCAAAATCTCATATTATTCGGCTCATGGAAGGATTTGAGACTGTTACATTGAAATCAAAGTTCGATAGTTGGCCCAACAAAGCTGATGCAGTTGTGTCAGATGAAAGCAGAGGAAAAGTGGCAGGTTATCATCTGAGCCACAATTTTTTTTCATTTTATTTGCTACAACTGATTCTTTATAACTAAATTTCCTACTGTAGCTCTTCTTAAGCGACAAGGATATAATTTTAAGGGCCCAGCAAAAGTTGCTCCTGTAAAGCAAGAGCCTCAACTTCAGATGATAACCTGGCAACATTCCTTTCAGGTAATAATGGACATGAATAGAGCCATGAACAACGAAGTTAAATAGATTACATCAGCTACCAAGGACTCACTCAAATAAATTATGCAAACTGTTTGTTCTCACAAATATGCAAACTGTTTGTTCTCACAGAAATGCAGAAACAAAACGAACATCCAACTTAATGTCGCAAAGTTACGAAGGTGATACATATGCAACCAAAGTAAACAAGTCGCACAGGTAGGTTCTCTTTCTCTGGATAAGTTTGACATCACTAGTACTCAAAACTTGACGCGCTGACTTTCAACAAAAGATTGGAGAATAACTCGCCATAGTCACTGTCAGAGATCATGGTCTTGTACCGTGACTTCCCAGCAGACTTCACTTTGGCAGCCTCCTCCTTCAATAGCCTTCATTCTGAGCAGTTCAAAAGCACAAATTAAAAAAAAAATTTCTGGGCACAACATTAAACCAATGCAAATCTACAACTGAAGAACCACTACTACAAAAAGCATACGAAATGGATAAGTGGACTAAGGTGGTAGAGAAAACAAGATAAATGTACATACCAGCACGACGTTTCTTCGTCACACAGAAGTGCCATCTTGTTTTGGTGCCTCTGCAGCGTGGCGGATGGATAGTTCTCCTCATAGTACTGATCTGGATAGTCATCAAGCTGCCATGGACTGTCCTCATCCTCATTATCAGCAAATGCACACACTGGACGGTATAACTTTTTATGAAATCCAACTCCATCCACTATGTACAAATCACAAATCTTTGTGCCTTCATGAGCATGCGCAGCCAGCATTTTGTCCACGTCTTCTTGTCCGTCAATCTTTACCAGCGCCTTGGATGGCTCACTCCCAGGAGCAAGATTGAGATAGTACAACTGTGCGCCTCCTATGCATCCATAATCTTCCATATGCTGTGACAGAAACGAATAATCAACGGTGTCCGGCTTTGTTATTCCAATCTCGCCGAATTCTTCTCTCATGTCATAGTACTTCTGTAGATCCGAATAAATTTCTTTGACTCCATGAATCTTAAACTTCATTACATCATCCTGTATGTATACATAGATTAGACGAATAAGAATCATTTCAGCAGAACGAGTATCCAAAATTATACAAAAAATTGGACATACCGGTCCACTTTCGCGTTGAATTATGATAGGTATGATCCTTCGTGGTATATGGACCATTCCTTCTTCCTGATAGTCCAAACATTTGAGACGTTTAGATGGTTATGTATATAACATTAATTACTAAAAAAATAGTGTCGTAGTTACCTCTACATTCATGTTGCCACGGACCTCCTTCCGCTTGATCATGGACTCAATCAGGGTCTTCATCTTGAAGCACTCATTCTCGGACTTTTCCAATTGATCCCTAGCCTGGTCCATCATCAAATCAAAGTTCTCTCGCTCCTTCCTTAGGTTGGCATCGTTTTGTTCATAGGTATTTTGCAGCACTTGATTTGAGAGAGCACGCTCCTCTTTTATCTTCTGTTGATATGTGGCACGCTGATCATTTAGGGCTTTGTTCACCATGGCAATCTGTTCTGACCGTACTCTTTTGGCCAATTCAGAACAACAATTGGCCGCTATCCCTTTGTCAAACTGCTTTCGCGCTGAAGTAATATGTAGTTGTCCTTACCACCTCGTTCTTCTTCCATCTTGAGGTCCGCCGAGAGACGTTCAACCTGCGCACGTGCCCTTTCTTCATTCCGGCTGCCTTTTGTTTGGTAATCTTCTTTTCCACCTCTTGCAGGTACCTCTGAACTTCTTCTATGTCCTTGCCATGATCCATGACACCTACGAATTAAGAATCATGAATAAGATGCTACAAGAACAGACATAACAATATATGGATTTACACAGATTCAACCTCACAATGTATATAAATCTCAACCAATTTCTATTGTTTCTCTTAATAGTTTCCTAATTACTCAATTCAGACTCCTCAACTAATTTACAGTGCTATAAATGCTCTGAAACTGACCACAAATTACCAAGCCTGGTACTACTTGCATTCATAGCCCTTTTCTGGGCACACAAATACATAGGTAAAATTGACAAGAGTCATGTTCCAACATACTACATTGTGCTTTTAAGTGTTGATAGCTGGGAGAAAAATATTGAATTACCATTTATTAGTTTTAGTGACATAATTGTTGCAGGTTGCAACAGACAATTTCTCTGATCCTAATATGCTTGGCAAGGGAGGATTTGGTGATGTTTAAAAGGTAAGAATTCTAGAAGAATTTCCCTTTTCCATAAAACTTACAGTTATTGATGAGTACCAATGCAGTGCATCGACAATTGACGCCCATTTTTTGAATTAGCTCCGAACAGCAAAGGGAAACAATCAGATAGTCCCGTTCAAGTGTGTTATTCAACTCTAAGAATTAGTTGTATACATTTTTGACACCACAATAAATATATGTGCACGACAATTTGCAATAATAATAGTATAGAAAAGAGTAATACGCTAGCAATCTCCAAAGATGGCTTTTGCCGCGCTGAGTTTTCTAGTGAATGAATGAATGGTACCAGCGGGTTCCTCACCTTCCGGTGGAGTTTCGGGTGCAGGTCTCGCCGGCGTAGACGCGCCGGAGGTGGAGAGCGAGGCGGCGCAGGCCTAGGGTTAGGGTTCGAGGCGGGTGACTTCTGGAGCTAGGGTTTCGAGGCGGCATCGGAGGTTGCGGCAACTCTTTTTAGACCGGAGGTGGGAGACTCTCCTGTAGTAGCGCTGACAGGTTTGGCCCACGCGGCAGCGGGTGCGGGCGGCGCTGCAAGGTGGGTGGGCGCGCGGTAGCGGCCTGCTCTGTCTAGATGGGCTGACCCAAACTGCTGTGTCTGCTAATGCTCAGCTGCCTGGGCTAAAAGCTGCGCTGGCGGACCAGAGCGGTAATGGACTGTGGCCCAGAAAAGAAATGGTGAGGAGTTCAAGAGCTGGAGAAGGACCTCCGATTCATTTAGTCCCACCTCGCTTGATCACAAAGGGGATACACAGCTTAAAACCGCATGTGCATATGCCAGGTTGAACTTCCGACAACACTTCTCAAACTCATGACATTCGTGTTATATGTGCCAATTGGGCCGGCTAGGCCTGGTTGGGCTCCCATGTCGGTTGAGCCTGACCTAGCTACTGCTGGCCCGTGGTACAATCTTTTTTTACAAACTATACATTTTACATTTTTTTTTAGCTACTGCCGGCACATAGCACCATTTTTATTTTACAAACTATCCATTTTGCATTTTTTTAGCTACTGCTGGCACATAGCACCATTTTTTAGCTACTGCTGGCACATAGCACCATTTTTTAGCTACTGCTGGCACATTTTGCATTGAGAGATTCAACATAAAGCTCAATGAAGAACAAAATGTAATAAGCCGAACCTGTCGACAAGTGCTGTCAGAAGAGCATGATCAAGGTCAGGGAGCCCAGAATTGACTACCCGCGCCAGCTCAAGGAAGCCAGCACGAGATAATGTACGACGATACCGCTAGTCCCAGTGAAGTACACCGTGCACTCGTGGCCGAAGAGGTGCCAGCAACTCCTGAAGTTCTAGGTCCGCCAAGACGCGGCCTCGGTGTTCCTTTGTCGCACTCGACGCCAAGGAGGGGGTAGACGCCAAGGAGGGGGTAGACAGGATGAGTACCCATCCTGTTCGAAAGTTCAAAATTTAAGTTTGAACAAACATACATGTATCAGATTAAAAGCAAAGCGCATAAAAAGAATGGTGGAATGTAGTACATCTGAACTAGAAACTGTTCTTTACCATAAATACAGCAGGTGGAGGGGCCCCCACAGTAATAATTATACTAATTATATTGATAAAGGAACAACAAAACAACTTAGCAAACTGTTGTTCAAAAAGGAAACAGAGAATAGAAGAACTAGAACAACTGTATAATTCATGAGTCTGACCGTGTGTAACCCATCAGAAAGCAGCATGCTTGGCACTTGGAATTAATAACAATCATAACATCTCTTCTTTACATAGAAGTAATATGGAATTCTAAACCCATCATATTATTAGTGTCAAGACATTGATTTGGAAGAAATTTTACATCTTAAAAGTAGACAGCTTGTGGAGTCAGAACAGAGTCAAGTTCTCTTATATCTACAATATTTATGCTGAGAATATATGCAAATATATCAAGTAACTACTATGGCGATCTGTCAACACCAAAAGAAGCTGCAAAAGAAAAACCTTACAGTATGGCAACAAAAAAACATCAAAATTTATCCCTCTGGACCCTCTCAGTTCACCCAGCCACCCTGAACTGTGAGTCATGCACACTCACTTGTCTCAAAGGAAAACAAAATACTATGAATTATTGTTACCTCCGACTGATCATTTTCCAGCAATCAAGTCTTCACTGCTGTGTCGTTGTGGGAAGTGGAATCAATGACACTATGGTATGATTCCATTGTTATAGCTAGAGTGATCAAATGGACACAAGCCTCCAAAGAGGCAGAACTGGTACTCACCCAATGACTGTTTGGTGCATTTGCCAGAACCTTCTTGAGGAATTTATGTCGACGTGCAAGTCTTACCACTAAATAACACAGGACTAGACACAAATCAAGAAGCGGTGAAAGGCAACCAAAGGAGTTTTCTATTTCTATTCTTAACCTTTTTTTTGTGGGTGGCCGCAGGGGAGGGTGTACTCTCGATCTCGAAACAGAGGCGAGATAATTTACAAGTACATACAATCAGGAAAGAACAAACTCAAAATAAAAAAGAAAGGGAAAAAAAGGGATCCGCTCGGTGTGAGTTGGATTCATATTTCGCAATGAAACAGCAAGCAACAATAATTGAACCCTAATAGTAAAACTAAGGAATACAGTGGGGAAAGTTACCTTCAGTTGGTTGAAACTTGATGGCATCAGCGACCAGGGCCTCGACGGAGTAGCACAGACCAGCCGCCGCGAAAGGGTCGTCGTACGTGGGCGGCGGCGGCGCGGTACGGGCGCTGGTGGCGAACACGTCGTCGTACGCCAGGGCCACCGAAGAGCGCCCAACACGCCGTCGTCGTACCACGGCCCAGCGGCGGCGGGAACGGGTCGGAGGGAACTGCGGCGGCGGCGGCTCCGGCGGCGACTGGCGGCGGCGATTCCTGAAACCCTATCCCTATCGTGCAGCGCGGGGCGGGGGAACAGAGTGAATGAGGGAGGGAGGGAGGGACATGAGGCCGCAAGGCTGGGCCATTCAGCCAATTCGTCGGTTTGCTTTTTTTGGTTGAGGTGCTTGCTGGGCCGCGTAGGGGCTGTGGCCCATAGCGATAATAGAGGGCAGTGCGAGAATGGGGAAAAAGGAAGTCTGGATTTAGTGCCACCTCGTTTGCTTGCCGGGCAAACACACGGCTTAAAAAGCGTAGGCCAACCAGCAGCGTTGAAGTATAAGAATACACTGCGTTCTTGGTCAAACGTTTCAATCTGGTGCCAATGGGCCGGCTCGACTTAGTTGGGCTCCCGATTAGGTTGAGCCTGACTTAGCTGTGCTGGCCTAAAAGCATCAATTATTTTTTCTACCACAAATTTATTTTGCACTAACAATCCATTTTGCAGTTCAAGTCCTTCTTTGAAAAACTTTTTTTCCCAAAACATTTACTTTCTAACTAACTATCCTTTTTTGTGCATCTGTACAATTTTCAAAGCATGTTTACCTATTATTATTATGACAACAAAGTTTCAAGTCAAAATGAGATGTCGTGTGAGACTTGTGTATCACCACTATCGTGAAATCATCCGAAACTTTAATAGAGTGTTCATGGAGCCAAAATGAGATGTCGTGGCGATTTGTGCAATTTTCAAAGCATGTTTACCTATTATTATCATTATTTGTCGATTTACTCAGGAATAAATGTTAAAATACTCTAACCTAACTAGAGAAAAAATCTAAAAACTTGCATAGACATATCATTTTGGTGTATAGTCATGAAAAAAAAGTTTCAATTGATTCGAGACAATGTGGTGGTGCACATCCTCACAAAGGCATACACGCCTCACTACGACCAATAGAACTATGTGTGAGATGTCGCCACATGTAAAAAACTTGTATATCACCACTATCGCGAAATCATCCGATACTTTAATAGGGTGTTCAAGGAGCTAAAAACGAGATGTTGTGTGCATCATTGCAATTTTTGAGCAAGATTACCTATTATTGTAATTTTTTTGTTGATTTACTATAGAATAAATGCTAAAATACCCTAGTATAACTAGAAAAATCTAAAAACTTGCATACACACACCATTTTGGTGTATAGTCATGACAAAAAAGTTTCTTGATTCTCGACAAAATGGTGGTGCACATCCTCACAAAAGGCATACACGCCTCACTACGACCAATGGAACTACATGTGTGAGATGTCGCCACATGTGAGATATGTATATCACTACTATCTCTCGAATCATCCGAGACTTTAATAGGGTGTTCAAGGAGTTAAAATGAGATGTTGTGTGCATCCGTGCAATTTTCAAAGCACGTTTACCTATTATTTAATTTATTTGTTGAATTAATCAAGAATAAATGTTAAAATCCCCTAATCTCACTAGAAAAACCTAAAAACTTGCATAGACACACCATTTTGGTGCATAATCATGAGATAAAAGTTTCAATTGATTCGGACAAAGTGGTGGTCCACATTTCTCACAAAGACATATATGTCTCAATATGACTAATGTGACTATGTGTGAGATGTCGCCACATGTGAGATATGCATGTCGCCACCATCTCCAAATCATCTCGAATCTTTAATACGGTCTTTATGGGCCAAAAATGATGAAAAAATAATATGGAGAAAGCAAAATATGATGAAATAACAAAAAAATATTGTAAAAAAAAAAAAAGGGCTATGGGTTTCGAACACGGAGTCGGAGACCAAGCTCCAACCGCAAACCATTATACCACTAAAGTCCATTTGGAATGCATCCATCGACGGGTTCTTTTAACCTCGAAGTGAGGATTGGGAGCCGCCCATCCCCGATGAGCTTTCTTCGGCCGGCTGCGCTGTCGCGTGGTGACACAAAGTCGGCCCGGCGCTTTTGGCCCCAACACCCCGTCCGCCCAAGCTGCGGTAGCCGCAAAGAATAAACGCACCTAGAGAAGAGGAAACCCTACGATGTTGCTCCTATAAAATGTTCCGCACCCTACCATTCCCACGGCAAGTATCCGGACTACTACAATTTCACCACCACCACGGGCGGCGGCACCTAGGGCACAATGATTCGGTGGATAGAGGTGGCGGTGAGTCGCAACATGTCGAGCCCCAAGCACGCCCGGATCAACCCCCGAGCGAGCGAAAGTGGAGGAAAAGGGAAAAGGGTAGGGATGAAGAAAAAGGGAAAAGGGCAACAGCTCATCGGGGAAAGAAGAAGGCGGTCAACAATCGAAGAGGACCAAACGAGATTGGGAGCAAGTGGGATTGGGAGCCGACCTCCTCGCCAGAGAAGAAGGTAAGAGAAATCCCCCTCCCCACGATGGTTCCTATTTCTTTCCCAATTCACGACCTCCTCGATATGGTCAATCCTCACTTCGACCATTTTTTTTTTTTTGTCTTAGTGTTTTCGATAGCAGTTGATGACGAAGAACCTGTTCACTCCTATCCAAAAAAGAAGATCGAGATGCAATTAAAAAGCTAAGAAAGAAGTCAAAAAGGACATCTTTCGCATGGCGGAGAGGACATATGACCATGTTGCATTCCAAGCTAGATATGATGTATTACGACATGCGTATATGATGTAGTACAACATGCCTTAGTCTCAGAACTAGGTCGCAAGTAGTTATTTGCATGATTCAATAAAAAATACTTGTGATGGTCTACGTGGAGGAAATAATATTGGTCTACGTACATCCATGTTCCAGCTAGATTATCATTTGCTGTCCTGCTCTCTGTACTGAACTAGCACTGCATATGCACGCAAGTTTAGATTACCGTGGGTGTTGAGTGTTGACAGACAGATACTGATTTCCTTGTTCATGGGAATGTTACGAGCCAACTGCTTCTGATCCAATTCAAGTTGTGTGAATAAAGTGCTTCTCGTACTTGTAACCTGGTGTGTGCGCTGTTTGTTCGTTCGATGCACCTCTTATTCTCTCGTTTGTTTGCAGTTTGACTGGTGCTAAATACATTAGCAGCAGAGCATCAAAAGGCAAGCAAAACAAAGGCCACAAGGCCTGCCAACTGGAGCAAACGCGCCAGCAACCCGGGCGCGCCTCGAACGCACCATGTACGCTGGCGAGTTAATGACGCACCTTCAGTGCTGGCGCGTTCGCGCCAGGCGCGTCTTGGACGAACCGTGCTGGCTGGCGCGTCTTGGACGAACCGTGGTGGCCGGCGCGTTGAAATCAGATACACCAACCATACGAACAGCTTCTTAACATCCAATCATCTATGAACAGCTTCTTAACATCCAGTCAGCTCGAACGCCGAAGCTATCAACAGCTTCTTAGCATCTAATCAGTTCGAACGCCGACAAAAATCTGATACACCAACCAGGCCACTGCAGAGCAGCTCGCCATATTTGTTTAGAGCCAGCATTCAGCTGGTCTAGCGGGCAATAACCTGTAAACATATCAGCAAGAACAAGGCATCACAACCGACGGCAATCTTCAGTCATCATAACTCCCATTGCAGCTGTTCTAGTTGCCCAGACTTCTATAAACAAGACAGTCTTAGCATAAGTAATCCACTATTCTGTTAAAGGGCATTCCAGGATTTCCTATACAAAAAAAAAAGAATACAATGATGCTATAGTTAGCCCAAAGACCGACTACGAGCATGTGTTGGTCCTGGTCCGATTCAGTTCATGTCCATCTCTCATTTCTTCGCCCTTTAGAGAAACGGAGGCACTGTACTTCTCACCACCGACGGTGATCTCAAGGGCTCCATCTTGGTTGTTTTGGCTGGATCTTTGTTCCCACGAGGACACTCTTTTCCTTCTCTAAATTCTCCTTTTCCATCTTCAGCCTGGCTTCTTGCCGCACAATCTCAGCCTGTACAGGACAGAATTGAAATAAGTCATGTTACAGGTCCCAAATTACTAAAGTTAATGGTGATGTATGGAGACATACTAGACTTTCATTCATTAGGAATATATTGGCAAGGGGTGCAACAGGACATTTCAGCAGGAGCAAGCTTGCATAATGAGTAGTTTGATCAGAAAGATCAGCATTGCTTGTTCAATATCCTGTTCTACATACCAAATGATCGGAGCAACCAAATTCGATGTCCGTTGTGGAAATTAAGAATGCCTAGCCTAATCGAATGATGGATCATGTGTCAATTGGTGTTCTCGTAGTGAAGTGGAAATCCCCCAAGTTTTTACTGAGGCGAATACATACCAGTGTGTGAAAGAGGTTAGATTAACCACTCGAGAAGGTACCGAGCTGTTCCGAGGACCTTTTATCCGGTGAGACTCCCTCCAAGGGCAGCCACCCCACGTCACCGATTTTTGCAAAAAAAACCTTATCTTTTTAGCAAATCACGTCGCGGTCTAGAAAATTCTCAGTAAACAGTAATTCCGTTTTGACGTTTTATCTTTTATCCCCGTATTACCCGATCTCCTACACCCGAAGAAGGAAAAATTCCGAATTCGTGGTAGTTTTACGTTTACCCGCCCAGATGTAATTTTTACGGAAAACCCCCTATCTCAGCTACCAAATATATACTGCGTTCGGGCAAAAAAAAAAAAAAAAAAAAAAAAAAACCTCCGTCCTCTCTCCCTCCCCGTCGATCTCCTCTCCCCGTCCTCCCAACCCGGGCAGGGCGACGACGGCGGAGGCGCGCCGGCCGCCCCCCTCCACCTCCCCCATCGCCTAAAGGGAGTGCAGGCGGCCGGCGGCCGGCCAGCGCGGTGGTGGTGCGGCGCGGCGCGGCGGCGGCGGCGCGGTGCGGCGGCCAGCGCGGGCGGAGCGGCCGGCGGCGGGCGGTGCGGCTGGCGGACGGCGCCGGGCCCCTCTCCTGGCTCTCTCTGGGGCTCCTCTCCGCGCTGCTCCCTCGCAGGTGACGCCCACCATTTGCCCTAGGGTTAGGGTTAGGATCCCTTCCCGTTCCCCTTCGATCTGGAGGAGGAGTAAAACTGATGCAGCAGTTCATCGTGCTCAGATCAGGGCTAGGCCGGTCGAGCAAGAACTAGAAGTGTCCATGGATACGCCATCGGCCACATCCACCGGCCACAGGTAGATGGCATGGCAGATGTATCCATCCACCAATTATTGGTTGGTTTGAACTCTTCTCCTCTCCTACTCTTCCAGCTTGTGCTTGATGCTGTCTTTTGCTAGAATTAGGACGGGCAGCGGCAGAGGCAGGACTAGGACCAGCCGGCCGGCCATTATGCTCCTGATTAATTAAAGCGTATGCACTGCTCCTGGCAGCCCTCTGTTTCTTTGTGTTTGGGCATCCAGGAGAAGATGGAGAACCCAGGAATGAATTCCCGTTTTTATCTGTAGTTCATCTGAATCTGAATTAGAACAGTTTTTTATCTGTGAAGCTGAATTAGATCAGATGGGAGTGCTACCTTCATGACTTCCCGTTATGTTGAATGATGATGCTACTGATTTGTTTACGAGACGAGACATATCACCTTCCTACTCTTTTTTTTATTTTGAAAGAAAATTTTGTTTTCTACTCTTGATTGATTGGTTGACCCAAAGAAGGTTCCATGACTTCATCATTATTTATTTAAGTATTCATGCAGCCTGGAAGTACATACATTTGCTCTTGTATTTTTTGGTTACTCGAAAGTGCATTAATCCTCTCATTACAGAGCTAAAAAAAAATATGGTAGTTAGGCCCTTTGCTTGCTTCAAGCTGCATGCAGGTTATGTGTTCCTCTTGCCTTTTTTTTTCCTTTTGTACCCATGCTTGTGCTTTTATTGAAGATTATTATTGTCTTTGAGTAGGGTTTCCATGTGGAAGGCACTCATATGTTCAAAAATGAAACTGCAGTGCCATGTCTTAAGCTACATTGTTTTATGGTTTTTTCCTTACACATGTATTTCCATTAGGTGGTCCAAGTTTAATTAACAAAGGTGGTCCAAGTTTAATTAACAAATAAAACCATTAGTTCATATGGTTGTCTTGTCCACAGTGCACATGATTAGCTTTAGTATTCTTCCTATCTGAACATTCTTTTATAGAAGCATCTATGAATTTTAATCTGGAAATATTTCCTACCTGCCAATAGAATTACTAATTTAGTCTAGATTGTTATATACGACTATAATTGATTTGTATTGTGCAGTGAGAGGACCTGCTACTCTAGCACACACCATGTGCTTGCCATGTTGCCTTGCTTCTGTGAACCTCCTTGCTTCCTAAATATGATAGACACCTGACCAATGGATTTCTAAGGCAAGGGGAAACCATATAGCTCCTCTGCATGTCCTAAGGCCTTTTTACACACAAGTTAGCTTACATCCAATTTGAGAAATTGTTGATTCATTCTCTTAGGTACTTATAAGAATGTTGTGAGGCCCCACTTCCTTTTCAAAGGTTTATTTGGCTATTGTCTACTTACCTTTCTATTTCATTTTATTTATTTTTTCTGTTATCTTTCTTTAGAACAAACAAAACCCTCCAGGTTTACATCACCCATTTGGGAAAGTTAGGTCCTACTGCTAATTGGAGGTATTGGATATTTGTTGTTCACTAATGTCCACCACTATCAGTTACCAAAAAAATATTGCAAATGTCAATGGTCAATGCCTGAACAGGTTCATATATTCCTTTTTGAAACAAAGAGCAGGTTCATATATTGCTCTATATCTCTTTGTTAGCAGGATACAAAGTGATACTGTTGTTTTTTAAGTGCTTTTTGTCTCATCTAATTACCAGTTTCCACTTATGCCAGGTTATCATATACCAACGGATGCTTCACTTGCTATTGTAACTGCCTGTCTTAGTGGAGGCGTCATAGTTAGTCTTAGGAGAGCGTCAAAAGAGGAGGGGAACAGGTAGACTGATGCAACAGCACATGCAGGTAAGAAGAATGGATCAGCTTGCATCTTCTTTGCCAGTTCATGTTTATTGAATTCTTCTATACACCTGTCATTCCTTATACTAAGATGAAAACTGAGGTGGGCAAAAAAACACAGCTTCCAACTGAAGGCTACATAAACATGCAACTTATCACCTACTTACATTTCCATCTGATGGCTACTTAAATATTTAGGCTTTAGGTTTCATTGTCTAGATCAACCATCTTTTTTGTTTAGGATGACACAAATTACCATGTCACTGAAATAGGTGCTGCCAAATCAATATTCAACATCCTACAAAGTTCTGTTAGCAGCCAGGATTTCCTGCTTCCACTGTTGTTCAGGTTTGCACACTGGTTTTGCTCCCCTTCATATTTTTGTGCCCATTGTTCCAGCCCCAATCTATGACCGTCTAAGATAGATGACCGTAGAATTAGTCCCTGGATTTGTTGTGCTTATTTATTCAGATAAATACGCACAAGTGATCCTACCTTGTCCAAAAGTATAGACTGCTACACATAACGTATTGTATTATCGAAGTTTATCTATCGAACCTGTTTGATACAAGCCACATGCATGGCCTCTCTGTGGTATGATATAAACTTTTTTCCTTAGTGTAGTCATGGTTTGAACTTGCATCACTTTTCTTCCTTCAAGAGTTCTAGCTATAACCCCTGCTCCCATCATCCTTAATGGTAAATAAGTATTGCAATATGTAGACCTCCGTTGTTTATGTTTTCGACCATCATAGTTCCTATGAAATACTAGAGGGAGCTCCACCATTAAAGTTTTGTATCTTATTTGTTACTAAACATCTCCTTTTCTATCAAAATTAATAAATCCTAATGACCTATAGTTATGTGCAGCCCTAAAATCTGTAACCAATTTCATTTTGCATTGCTTTTGTGGGGGTTTATTACAGCTGTATTTTTTACAGGTTGAAGTCTGATGCAGCTTTGTTATGTCTACTTGCTGTCAAAGCACTAATCAGCATGCCAGGTTTCATAATAGTTCTGTTAACAGCCAGGATTTCATGTTTCTGCTGTTGTTTAGGTCAGCAGCTCATGCTTTCACACTCCCTCATATTTTTTGTCCTTTATTCTAGCCTCAATAAATAATTGCAAACTTAGTTTCCAGATTTGCAGTACTTGCTTATTCAGATAGGTTTTAGAGCTCCATTCTGTTCTTTCATTTATTGCTATTGAGTTCACTTTTGTTTGCCTATCCATGGCGCAGCTAGAAAAACAACCACATGCTTACCTTAATTTGTGCTACCAGAATATTGTTTTGTTCCGTTTAAGGTACTCTTTCGTCGGATGTCATTATTATAAGAACATAACAAAATGATGGAGAGAGCAATACTAAATTTGGCATGCACATTCATTGTAAATTTCCTTCTTTTTTCTCTCCATGGCGCACTCAATAGGTTTGTATCATAGAGCTTCTCTCAATTTTGGACATATTTTTCCTTGCTTTGGTCCTTTATTTTTCCCTGGATTGGACCACACTGTTATTTACAGTTGGATTTTTTGTTTCTGTTGTAACACTGTTATTTAGCCTATGAAGCATAAATACCCTACAACTCCTCTACAGTACGTTGTGTGTTCTTCAGTACCCATGATATGATGCAGGCATGCACCGCTTTTTTGTAATTTGATGTTCCTGTGGTCTTCTGTCTTCCTTTGCGACTTTGTCCTAAACATTGTTATGCAATCAACTGAATAAAAGCAAGTTATTTTAGTGCTATGGCGTTTTTATCTGTAGTTTCTCCTGATCTTGCACCATGAATGTAAGAGTTGGATTTTGTTCTGCCACTGAAAGAGTTCTCAGATCTCCAGGAAGTAGATCATTTATGAGTGTCTTTGACTTCAATATGCATGCCGTGTAAGCTCTGATTCAGGATACGTCAGCTCACGTTCCTTTTCTCTTTCACTTCAATACTGTAATCTGGCTCACCTATTTTTATTAGGACCACGATGATGTCTAAGGCTCTACTTAGCCAAGTAACAGATTCACATACTAGGTTTAAATTACTATGCTATGCTCAGTTTTATTTCACTGCTAACTTTTTATAGTGGTCAGATTGAAATGAGGAACATGCTTGCCCCCTTTGTTAGATGGCTCGGCTATAAGGTGGAAACCTCCCTTTGCCAGAAATTTGAGCAAGTAGTTTCTATGAGGCGGTGAGTATCATATTCTAAAGTTTTTTTCCTCCTTGGACAATCGTACTTAGGCTACAAAATCTGTTGGCTACTTTGTACCAATATAGACATTTTATTTGTACTTCCAATCTCATTTTCCATCACCTAATCTGTTGGCTACTATGTTTGTGGTGCCCTTTGACTGAAAAAAAGAAAGGATTTGTCTCTGATTTCAAAGTTATTTATATTAAATAGCCTGCCTTCCCAACCTTTTTAGGTTTTCTCTGGTTCAGAGATTGTGCTTGATTGTCATTTATACCTGATTTAATAGTTTGTTTGAGCTATATGTTATACAGAAATTCATGTGACTTTGAAAGATCTGATGAATTCCTTCCTAAACTTCACTTTGGATTGAAAAATTCCTCTAATAAAAATACTACTGCTCTAATTAATTTTTATTCTCTGCAGAGGATGTTGCATACTGTCTTTTTTGTCTCCAACTTTATCCAGAATGCTGAGGACAGTGGACCTAAGGGACTCATGCATGGTGGGAAATGCCTGCAGAGCTCACACAGGCCTATTTGCAACATTTTCTACAAAGCATTGCTACAGGCCTATGTAATAGTTTTTTTTTTTGTAATGCTCTCCTCCGTATATATGTCCATGAATTTATGTCATATGTACTATGCTATTGTTATTTTTTACAATCCATACGTTGACCATGCTTCTCTACAACCTTTGGGCCATTCTTTTTTTTTTATACTGAATTTTGGGTCATTGTATTTTTATATACATCATCTAGAACCACCTTCCAATTGGGTGCGCAGAGGCGCGCCAATCTACTTTCATCCACTTTCATATTGGCGCGCAAAGGCGCGCCATCCTACTAGTTCTTCACCAATGGTAAAAGAATGCTGGTCAGGATAAACGGACCAATGTAGTTTGTCTGCATCTTCCTGAAATTTGCATGCAGTAAAGGCAGTAAACAATTAGCAGAAAGAAAAATATTTAATGCTGACAAACAACATCATATGGTAGCACAACAATTTTCTTTTGCTGGGACAATATCAAGTGAAGCACATACTCATCAAGCCCATCCTCAGTAATTCTAAGCGACTTGGCCAATATTCCAGCATTGTTTACCAAAAGCTGAATAGACGGCTCAAAAATTTTCTCCTGAACCCATTGCTTCAGAGAGCTTCCAAACTTCTTAATTGACTTGAAGGATGCCAAATCGAGATGAAACGTTTTGAGACGGGCATCTGGCTGTTGCCGCTGAATCTCTTGAACAGCCTGCTTCACAGGGTGCGACAATGATGACAAGAGTAAACAGTAGCATAACTACATGTAATGAAAGATCTCTATAGTATATAATACCTCATATAAGAAGTGCGTGGAACGTCCAGCTGACAGAAAAACATAGAAGTGCATTCGGGTTCAGTAACTAAATTGTAGAAAATCATTGGCTCATTGAACATCAATATCAAGTCGAGCGCATGAAAAATAGGAATAAAAGATGCTACCATTGGCAGCTGACACGGATGGGTTTAAACCTATCATCATCAAGAAGAAAAGGGCAAATTTCTACACTATGACTATGACAAGGATACAAACGAATGAAATAGGAACGAAATCCAGAGCAACAGGGAGCGAGCTAAATCTCGTGTGTAAGCAAGCTGCAATGAGCAATGAATACTAAGACACTAAAACCGTTGCAGGTAGTTTGGCGTGAGCAATAAATACTAAGCTCAGAGCAGAAGAGTTTCTAAATTCAGCAATGATAAACTAAAGAGAAGCACCACACCTGCTCGACGGAATGCCAAGGCAAGAATGAGAGGCACGCGAGTGGAGTGACTCACCAAGCACGACGTGGTACTGTGGTAGCCCTCCCTCGCGAGCGCCACCGCCGCCGCCATGCCCAGCCCCCGACGTCGCCTGCCACAACGGATGGTGGGGACGGAGGCGAGGATGCGGGTGTCATCGGTGATCTTCTGGGCGCCGCCGAGCGGACGCTGAGTTCGGGCGCCACACAAACACCTTCTTCCCCTTCAGATCGGGCTCCCGCCATGGGGTGCCCACGCCTCATGGTCGCCATCTCAGACTTCCCCGCACGCGCCGCCACCAAAGAGACCGCACGGACGCCATGGGGAGGCAAGGTGAGGGTCAATCGCATCAATCGACAACGACGATGTGACGCAGATGACGACGGATCCGCGACGACCACCTTGGCCGGGAAGAAGCCGGATCGAATGGTCGGATGGCGGCCCGGCGCGGCAAGCCCGCGATGTCTCCTCCCACCAGCGGCGACGATGATGGCGCTGGATCGACCGGGCGGAGGGCGCCCGGCGCTGCAAGCCCCGCAAGGTCTTCTCCGACCGGGCGGCGGCGAGGATGGTGGGGGCGGTTCGACGTAACGTGCCTAGAGACGAGGAACCCTAGAACGAAAAATAGAGATGAGGATGAACTCGAATGCACACTAAAAAAAAATTCATCTAACTATACTACTTTAATCATTTGATCCTCTCATAAATTTTTTACGTTCCAACCGTAAATGTACGTTTTTACCCTCGATCAAAAAATAGAACTACGAAAAGCAATTAACACGGGATCCAAATACCACAAATTTTGAGAGGCGTTGGGGGCGGTGCGTCTCATATGGCCACATGTCATAGACACGTGAAACGCCTCCGAACGCCTCTCCATTGACGCCTCCCAACGCCTTTTCTCATTTTGGGCCCACAAGTCATACACACAAGAAACGCCTCGGACGCCTCTCCAACCATTGTAAAAAAGTTCTAAATATAGACCGTGTTAGATTTGATGTTTCAAGGCATAACATGCACTTTCCATGTATATGGCCCTGAAACTTTATCGAGCTTGTGTTATGGGAATGAGATGCATCCGGAGTTCCAACTTGAGAAGGACATGCACACCAATCTGAGCTTCATTTCCGCCTTGCTAACACGGGCCCCATGTGGTACAGCGTGCAGCGTCTCACTAGGTGACATTGCTTCCGTATGCATGGCGGACCCCTGTGCCCTTTGCTTGTTTATACTCAGCTGTGGCAGTCAACTAGTGCATAATACTGCCGTGTGCCTCACTTCTAGCACGCCACAATGCAGTACTAGCATTCTGTCCATGACAAGATGACCAATCTTGCTTTGCTTGCCATAGCTTTCTAGCTTGTCTGTTTTTGTGTAGTGGTGTGTTGTACACTGGATCGGAGGAGGCTGGATCAATGACTTGTATTGTCTGCACGAAAGAAGTGCATATAGCTCGGTGGTAGCCTTGCTTGGGCTTGCATCAGCTAGGCTCCATCTATTCTTTGACTTACATCCAGGACAAGCTTTTCACCAATTTCAAAGGTGTCTTTGTACCGTCGCACAGCCCAATAGACCTGGTCAACTGCATGCAACAAGAAAAAGAAAGCTTGTGTATTTACTACGGGAGCAATTCTGAAACATTTGCTTGACACTATGGCTCCCAGAAGGCACTGTTTATGGATCTCACATCCGAACCTCGAACAGATCAATGAAGTATGACATTATGTCTTCTGTATGGTATTAATATCTGGGGTGGTACTGACTAAATTAATGACTTACATGCAGATAATATATGTATAAAGGGAACTAAATTTGTCAATATCATAACACGTTGGTGAGGCAGCAGTACTTGTTCTTGAAACGATAATTTGACTGTATCTCTCATTCGTTCGTCTTCCTTCTTCATCCACTATGCACCACGATTGAGCAGTCCCTCCATCAACACTATTGTTCACATCCGGCAGCAGGTTGCCGGCGAGAGAGAGGAAGAGGGGAGCCAAACAGGTAGGAGGAGTAACTAGTTACGACGAATGATTAAGAAATTCAAAATACAGGGTTCATACATGTCGTATCTTTCCATTCCTCTCTTCCTAATACATATAATCTAGGACTCTCACTGGCTGCCATTGAAACGTGTGTTGGGCTTGGTCAGCCATTTGGGCTTTGGAACGACGAGCTGAGCCTTTTCCACGTCTTCTTCTATAGCATCAGATGGAGGACAGGCAGGCTACTGTTGACAGCTATGCATATTGGGTGACCCATCGACCATGAGCAATGACCTATCAATGACAGCAATGCATATTTACGCGTGCCCCCTCTGCTCCTCACTACTGCACGCCACCACTGACGCGAGCCACCACCGGTCACCGTGCCCGCTGCCCCAGCGCGCCGCTAGCCGCCATTGTCACCACGGGAGTTTTTCTTCAATCACCGATGGTGCCACATCTCAGGGCATCTCCTCTCCAGCTATGAGTATCTCTGTCACCTCCGGCATAGCTTTCGGTAACCGGCAACCTTGGTACCTGTGGTGAGCGCCGGAGCGGGGCGAGTTGAACGGGATGGCCGACTTTTCTTTTAATAATCTCGACAACGTCTTATTAAGCTTCACAGAAGCTGATTCACAGCTTTCCAGGAGAAGCACCTCCTCATCAGATCTGAAAAGACCACTGTACCTTTTAAAATTAATTATAATTCAGTTCGGTCTTATGTAATTAAATGGTTCCGGCCTGCCACTTAGTTTCTCTCATCCGGTTCCTCTAACTTTTTTAATCATTAGATCTAACTAAATGAATGGCTTATATTAACTAGTATTGCCACGGTTTTATTTAAAGAATGCATTTAAAAACAATCTGACCATAAAGATATGAATATTTTGAGTACAAGATACCTCAAAGATGATATTGTGTTTAATTACATGGCTCTTTTTCAGACTGAAATACATTTATTTTTTATCATTCTAGAATGGAGTACTACAAAGAGGTACTTCATTATCAACAACAAAATATGGAAACGTGACTTCACGATGATACATTTCTGTTCCTGAACTTTGGTCCTAACAATGCACTCCCGAGTGACAATTCACAGCCTCGGGTAACCGTTTCTACACTCGACTGCCATGCAAGGCTGCAACACTACATGCAGAAGCTGTCACCCCATTATGGTCATGCAATTAAAATAGGATACACATATTATATGTGCCTGCATGGTTCACCTTAATTACTGCACGTACATGTACCATTGAAAATCAATAATGCTTGGCAGTTAAAACATTTATGTGAACCAAAGGGTGACTTTGTAGCCTATGCCCACGCTGCCATATAAATAGTCATTGCGCTTAATCTGTTGTTGCATCGATCAGTAAGACACCTGCATTGTGTTTCTATGCACAAGGCTTTGCAATTGACAAATTGTATATATAATCATCATCATGGATGGGACTGGGATGCATCGAGAGTTTCAGCTACAGCCAATAGAAGAACAAGAGTGGGTATACTGGGTAGCCGTGAGGAGCAGTGAGAAGACGAAAGAGAGGGAGGCGATCAGTGAGGAGCAGTCAGAAGTAAGATCAGAGGGAGGCCAATAACCGCTGTAATGTGATGAGTTAGCATTCAATTTGTGGGTCTACTAGTGGATGGGACTCGGATGCATCGAGAATTTCAGCTACAGTCAATCTAGGTAAAAGTGTAGGTATACTGGGCAGCCGTGAGGAGCAGTGACCAGTGAGAAGAAAGAGAGGGAGGCGATCAGTGAGGAGCAGTGAGAAGAAAGATCAGAGGCTCTAGACCTCTGTAATGTGCTCAAGCTGCCTACATGGTTGTTGTTTACCACGTTACGTGGTGGATTAGCTTTCAATTTGTGGGTGGTGGTCGGTGTGTCCATCAACAGCGCTGTGCACAGAAAACAGACATGATCAGTCTGTTTGCAAGAACGCAGATGCATCATCCATGGAATGCATAGAATGTTGTCCATGAGTAGCTTATGTTTTGCTTTGATCTGGCCAGAACCTGCATATTGTGTGTGAACTGCGACCTAAGAGTGTGACCTGAACCAAGTAAGCGCAATCAAAGAATGTAGAAAATAATACATAATACCACAAAATTTCGGTTCCAAACACAAGTTCTTAACGTGTGCCCCCGCGATTTATGCTCTTTGGAGGTGAATGATATGTAGAGAGGAAAAGACAACTTGCTTCCAATTCATACAACTTCTCAACTGTGCCATTGTGTAGGGACACATTTCTTTTCCAAAAAGTCACTCAGTGTGGACGAGGAGGAAACTGCCAGGGTGCAGGTTCACGAAGCCGCTATAACTGTCCGGTGCCCTGGACCTGGGGCAGACGGCCGCTGAGCTCCAGCAGGTGATAGGCACAGGTTGTGGGGCTATGGATCGAAGAGGGCCCTGGACCAGTGGACCGAGTGTGGGAACTGAATGGGCGGGCATGGCCGCTGGTTTTTGCCGTGAAGGTGGCTTCGGGATGGTGTATGTGATGAGTAGTGTATAAAGTTGCTCAACATAGACATATACCTGCAAATGATAGTATTGTAGACTATGTCTTGTTGAAGGGCCAAATCATCATTTCATTCCGGCAGAGCAAGAGCAAGGGAATCAAGCTATAGATGAAGAGACGAAAGCTACAGATGAATTCTAGAAGATGAGCCTTTGGACGAAGCTTATGATTGAACTGATATATAAATTTCTCGTGATGAAATTGTAATGTTGTATACTTTGTTCACTACATTGTGTACTGTGTTTTCGAATCCTACATCTATTGTATTAAACCTTTTGTAATGTAGTACTGCTATTGTGTTGTGTACCAAATCATGGCTCTGATATTTTTTAAAATTTCAACTGTAGCTCAGATCATATAATTTCCTCTTTCCCAGCTTTACAATAAATCACGTCGTTATCTGTAGAATTTTCAAATTTTAGAAATCTAGATGATCCCAGATTTGATTTCACTCGCACTCGCACTCGCACACGAACACCGCGGGGCGGGGCGGTCCAGGCAGCGGCGTATAGCCGGCGTTGGGGAACGTCAGGCAGTCGCGACGCCGGCAACACCTCCCTCCACGCCCTGGGCAGATACCAGCAGCGGCACCAGGAGCCTCTCGCCGAGGGGCGCATAATCCCGCCCCCGCACGAACAACTCATTTGTTCGGTCCTGCACCAGAGCTCACGACACGCCCGGGCGACATCCAGACCAAGCTCATGGTCATCGCATTGTGTGGACAGAGCGCATAATGACGGAGGACCGACCCGCCTGCGTCGACCGGTGCGGCGCTACGTCCCACGGACTCACGGAGCAAGCAGGGGAAGAAGGAAAAGCGAGCAAATTGATCAAATCCACTTTTTTGTTCGAAATCGTGCTTACAAGACGTTTTCATTAAGAGGTGGGAACAGTACAATCCTACATGTCGTGAAGCGAGATACTCGACCATGTAGGAACACACACACGACGAAAGCACCGGCTTTTACGGTGGAGCTGTTGTGGCGCACTCGGTTACAACGATTTTCGCTACTAGAGAAGGACGCTACACTACACTATGCGTCGGGGTGAAGGCAAAGAGAGGTGCGAGGCTCCGTAGCCTGCAAGCACACAAGACGCCCTCGTCGCCTATTGTCGCCGAAAGGTTGAGCGACGACCTGGAGATGTTATCGAGAAGGTTTGCCGGTTGCGTTCCTTCCAGACCTCCCATGAGATGAGCAGGAGCAGTGAGTCGAAGCCCATGCTGAACGGGGCTGGCACGGAGGCTCTGGCCTGCAGCCACCAAGGCACTAGGTCGGAGTTATGTGTGGGTCCAAGGTGGGTGAACCCAACATGCTGTAATAAGCGGTGACAGACTTCACGAGTAAAGACACAGCCTACGAAGAGGTGGTCAACCGACTCCACATGCTGGCTGCACAACGCACAATCTGTGTGCTGCTCAAGACCGTGGCGCATGCGCCGCTCTGCTGTCCAAAGGCGACGGTGTAGTGCAAGTCAGAAGAAGAACTTGACCTTTGGTGGCGCTTGGGTCTTCCATAGCTCCACGGCGCCTGGCAAGGTCGTCCTTCCTAAAAAAGAAGGCACAATAGGCTGAGGAGCTGCTGAACTGCCCGCTGGCCTCCCATCTCCAAATTATGCGGTCCGGGATGTCGGAAGAGAGGTGGAAACCTTCAAGCATCTCGCACGGCTCCGAAAACTCAATCAACACCAGCATGGTAGGCGCACCCGTGAATCCGTGATGTCCCGAGTCCACTGGGCGTCGTGCAGCGCGTCCCTGACCACCTTATCACGCCGTCGTCCTCCCACAGCCTGGAACAAGTTGGGGGCAAAAGCGCAAATTGGACCATCGGGAGATCAAATCCACTTTGGTCTCATAGTAGTTGCGCATGCGTATTGCTGGCTACATATGCTGTTATATACTCCTATCTGCTAGCACGTCGTAGACTCGTAGTACGATCTGGCAACTCAATCGCAATCAGTCACGTCCATGCGGCACTGCGTAGCACATGTGCCTTGCGAGCAGTTCGACACGCTGTGCGGTGGACGCAGCTGCGGCAGCACTGCCTCGGGCTCTGGGCGGCTGCCCCTACTCCAGCGATATCGACGACTGGCCGTCTGAAACCGAGGGAACAGGACGAGGCGAGGGGGCCGTGTTGAAAATCGGGTTTCTAACGGGATAATAGAACCTCGGCGTGGACGTTGCTCCAGGAGTGGCTAATGGATAGGCTAAATATGGAGACTAAAGAGTCACAGTAATAAATAGCAATAAATTGCATTCACCAATCAACTTACTGGAGGATCTGAGCCTCTATTTATAGCCATTTATTACATGCAAAGTCGTTTTACAGGAATGCCCTCGGCATATTCTAGGATTATTCGTCTCTCGCTCCGCATTGATGAGGGCAGCTGGGTCTTCTCCTCCTATAAACTGCCTTTGCTTGCAGGCTCATGGTGGAAGGCATGTTAGGGTTTTCTTCTCTACCACAACCTCCGCATGCTTCTCCTAGACTCATATCATTTACGCTGCGCTCCGTCTTCCAATATCTTCGCGCGGCCTTGGCCACCCGCCATGGAGCGGGCGGAGATCTCCGCATGCTCTTAGCCCTTACGTCGTGGAGCTGGCAGAAATCTTCGCTTCCTCTTGCGTCCGACACACTAGTCTCCGCGGAGGTAATGGAGATGATGTCACCGAGATCCGCTGCTTGCGATATCCTGCAAAGGCATCTGTAATGCTTTTTTTTTTTTGGGAAAACAAAGGGGTTTGCACCCCTACTATGCTTTTATTGAAACAAACTGTAATACAAAAATCTGTACAAAAGACTCATGAAACATAAAAAGAAACAAAGATAATAAATAAGATTACACAAAGTTGTCTAGCCATGAAACTATTTGAGGATGATAGCTCTGTTTTGCCCTTAGCAGAACTAAGGCAAATTCTTCCTTGAAGATATTTCTGAACTGAGTCAGGGATGGAGGCATCTGTAATGCTCACCAAAGAACTAATGACCAAAGATAACTGTCACGCATATGTGACAAAGAACATGGCCAGTTTTCTTAGTGAAATTTCTTAGCAACAATCATTTCTGCTTTTTTGGATTTCTGGAAACAAGTGGGTTTCCATGTCTATAAGCTCCGTAGAGTAATCATGCCCTCTTTTTGATTGTTATTTCCACCTCTGGAACAATGGCACTCTGCATTGAGAGCATGAGAAACGTGCTTGGGAGATTTGAGCAGGCAACAGAGTGGACTAGAGTGGTACCCAAAAGATAAAAAAAAAAGGCTGGCAAATCTCAGAAACGAGTAACATTTGATAAAAATTTGGTTCCTGGCCAGGATGGAACAGACTTGACGCCCGAATAAGGCAAAGAGAAAGAAAATTGTGTGACGTAGTGCGACATGACACCTTTCATGCTACCACCCCCGAATGTCTAGCCCTGTCCGTGATGCTTTTGTGTCTTCACCAAGCATGAGAAGGCAAAGGAACCAAATCTTCAGGCTGTTGATGCATGGTTGAAAAATAGCAGTCATTAGATTTCATCACAATTCTGGTTCTTGATCCTATTGGACCTGAGGTTTTGCGGCTGACAGGTAAAAGGCAATTCCATTGAGTCATGATGTTAATTAGAGCTGATCGTGTCACAAGATTAACATAAGCATGTGTACTTTGGGGAAAAAACATGACATGTGAAAGCAATGCTTAGTGCCTTTGTTGGGGATTGTGACAACACTAAAAAAGATAATATTGGTCTTTGGTCCTTTTTTTTTTTTTGACCAATGGTCTTTGGTCCGGTTCATCCAGCGCTTTCATTGCAGAGTAGTTAGCTTTACAAAAATTTCTCTTCTGCGCGGTACAATGTAAAAGTTCTTACCTTTTTGTACAGATATAGCACAGGTTCTTAACAATATTATGAGTTACATATTATTAAAAATCTTTTCTTTTTCTGGTAAAATTAGGAAAATCTTCTGTATTTGGTGGTCAGAGCAGTTTGGCGGTGGTACAAAAACTATTTATATGAATCTTTTTATTTCAACCTGCTTGCTTGCGCATTATTGCACAGGTACACTTGCATATTGGCTCAGACATCAAAATTGGTTGGTAAAGTAGATATGTGAGCCAAAGAGGCAATAACTTGTTGATCCCGCTTTATACACTGACGTATATAAATATAAACTCTGCTTCATAGGTTGCATCAACTAGTAACATACAAGCTAGCCATGCATTGCACACAATAGTATTTCTGGTACGAAACTGCACGCATGAAGTTTTTTATAGATTGTATCATGGGAATTAGATGCATCAGGAGCTCCAGCACCACTTCAAGATCTATTGGCAGATGATGGACAAATTTGAGGTCTGGCAAGCAGGGGCGAAGCATGAGGCTAAAGAAAAAAAGTAGAGGGTCAAAAATTTTGCTAGGGACACATCTCTAACACATGTCCTTGATCGAGAGTGTGTCCTCCGCTAGCAGACGCAGTCACACCGCAGGTCAGCCATGTCCGGCAACCAGAACCGTATCGAATTCCGAGAGTGAGATTGACTCTGCCTCGTCTATTCTACACTGACTTGGTTTGGGGCCTCCGAGAGAGAGCGGACGGAATACAAAAAATGTTGCCTCTGAGGAGTACCATTACAAACATGTACCATGAGTTCCTGCACCACTTGGTTTAATTTGGGGGCGTTTAAACCATATCAAATGAAAATATTGTCCCCGACAAAATTGTAGTTCATGCGCCCAGGTCAGCAGTTTGATATAAGGCTGTATTTATTTACTGTACTTGATATTAAAAAGTATGATTTTTGTTTTACATCTATATTTAGGGTGTGTTTAGCACCCAAAATTTGGTGCAAAATTTTGGATGGAAGTGACATGTATGTCACATCGCACAATCAGAAGACGTTTCGTTTGTTAGTGGTAAATATTATCCTACCATGGCGTAACCAGGCTCAAAAGAATCGATCTCCCCGCAATGTACATCTAAACCGTGTAATTATTTTAATTTTTTTACCTATATTTCGTCTTTCCATACATATTTGCCCGGACGGATGTGATGGGGAATCTTCTTTTGCAGATAGTGAAATTTGGGAGGAATTTGGGGATCTAAACACACCCTTAGGTGCAAACGATTATAGGCCCACCCTAGAATATTAACCCTCTATTTAATTCTCAGAGTACGGTACGTGTGTGTTGTAACAAACCTGAAAATCCCAAACACCAAAAATCACAACCAACAAATTTTTTTGAAAACAAACCTATATTTGGCGTGTGACATGCTAGGGAACCATCTAGTAGTTGCACAAGTAGACCCTAATAGCATGTGTGAGCATTTGCATCTTAATCAACTTGTGATTTGGCTCTTATGATTTTTCTGTGATGAACTAAAATCAATTAACCTTTTCTTAATAAATCAATCTTGTGTGTGTTGCCGTCCCTTGGAATGGAACCCCAAGCTCTAAGTGACCCCTAGTGGACCCAATAGGGTGTATACATGTTGGCAACCTATGTATATACACCTCATATCAGGATTAGAAATCCAATTTATGTACTCTATGCATCATGGAACATATATCTAATGTTTCAACATGTTGCAGCGGTTTTAGAAATTGAGTCTTCTATTTAGCATGTGTTGCTTTGTTTGTTTGGTTTCTTCTGGCGGGCAAAGAATGGTAACAAATATGTCTATTCCATTAACCGGATAGAACGCGTAATATTCATTCATTCTCAACCTTACTCAATTTTGTAGATAAGCGTGGACATTCACACACGGCGCGTGGGCGGTAAAATCACTAGTGTTAAAAAACGCATCTACGTCTATGCTTTAACACGCTTCTTTAACACAATTGTAAAACGTATCAAAATAGCAATACAGCCCAGGCCCACAAATAACCTTTGCCCGGCCTCTCTCCTAACTCGCAACTTCTCTCCCAATCTGACGTCTTCAACGCCACCACTCGCAACATTAGAACCGCCGCTGCCGCCAGCTTCCGAGATCTGGCGAGGGGCACAGGTCGGCAGACCGAGGTAAAAGATCGACGTTTGTGGCTATTGAGTCGCAGTTCTCATTGCTAGTCTTGGCGGCGTAACTATGGCCCTGCTTTCACTCCGAGTCCCTGCCTCCGATCTCGCGACATTCAAAATCTGGATCCCCTTCGACATACCTGGTGCTGGTGCTGGACCTCCTAAAGTTTGATCCAAGAGTCCTTGTACCCCCCTTGTCTTCCTGATCCGAGAGGCAGGTCATTTCTATTCTTTCCTCTCGTATAGATCCAACCGCACATGCCATTTACGAGAAACTGACGCATGTTTATTATTTATTAGTGCGATTGCCCGCGCTTAACAACGGTAATATTTTTAGAATGCATATGAAACAATAAAATGTCAATTTTATAGGAAATTTTTGTTTTTAGAATGCATATGAAACAATAAAATGTACTTCAATTCGTTGCTATTGATTGATTATTGCAGCACATAGCTCGAATTCAGCTCTGTACTTGCAACATCTGGCCTCGATCCACTTTTTCCCTCTCGTGCAGTCGTGCTCTTCAACTGCAGGCCTTATCTCATCATACAGGAGATTGATTTCCTGATTCTTCACTTCCTGCAGAATTAGATGGATTAAATGTCACATGCATCTTAAAAACTTAGCATTATATGCCACTACTATTATTTAAGGGGACCAACACTGTTGTTTTGAGATCCAGTGTTGTTTTGAGATCCAGTTTGATTCACAGGATTTGCAGCTCTGGTCACTGAATTTTGAGAACCACCATGATCATTAGTGTCTTGTATTGTACATTATATTCAGTTGACCCATTCTCGACTAAATGAGTTACCATTGGCATGGCATTCAATGGCTCAATAGTCATTGGTGTGAATTCGTTTGAGCTTTCAGTCTTTCTTCAATTTTTTTTCTTAACAGGGCTAAGAAAATATGTTGGTAAACAAAATTATTTTCCATTTACTAAACTGAAACTCTAAATGACTGTTCAGGTATGGCTAATGATTAATCTAAAGAGAAAGCAGCAAAGTAATGTTGGCAAGCACTTTGCCTTACAGAATATATATATCTGCGATGATGGCAAGCACAAGGTCGAAGGCCAGTCAGATCCCTTTGTGAACCTGCTGCGGTAATGTTGCCTTACCATCCCTCATTCAAATCTCATTATTATTCTCACTTCTTTGCAAAGATTTATTTTATCTTTAGTCAGATCTGGCAATATAATGGAGCATAACATTCGGTGATATCTATTTCTTTGGAATCTTATTGTCTACCTTCAACGGACGGTGTCATTTTTTTCTCTCATCAGGCACACAAAAGCTCCCTATATCTGTGTTAAGAAAACTGACTGTACCACTGTTGCCCTGGCCTGGTGATTCTCGCTCACTTGTTCTTTTAATTATGGCTATATTTTAGTGATGGATGGCTGCGTGCTGAACCAAATTATGGCCTTCCATACTAATTTAATCATATATATCTGAATTTTTTATTTTTTCTAGCTTCTAGTTTGCTGTTACCGTTGATTACTCTTATGAAATATTGCAACTCCACTAGTAATTGATGGACTAATGGTCTTATTTGTAACTGACACATGCTCTATTGGTCTATATAACTATTGTTTTAGTGACATTTATATTCTTATTTTAGCTACTTGTTCATCTTAGTACTATTATGTTTTCACATACTGTGAGGCAACAACATGTAATTGATTTACTAGATTGAGAACAAGGACAATAATCGGTGTTGCCTCTTCATGCTCCAGATTTTGTTTGGCTGGAAGCCTTTGCTTGGTCATCTACTCATCTGTCATATTTGCGCAAGTCTGGAGGATGGCTAATTGAAGAAATCGGAGATGTTTGCTGGAACAGAGAATGGAATGCATTCCAATGTAGTCTTATGATTCAACTTATTTTATTTAATTCTCTTTTGTTCAGATATGTTGTAATAAGCAAGATTCCGTGATAAAAAAAGTATGGGAGTACAGGACAGTCCTTGTAATGAAAAAATATCATGAATAAAGATATTTTCTGTATGCTTTTAAACTATCTATGTGGAATTTATAATACCTGACGCTGCTGGTATATAAAACATCAAAGATGTATATAATTTCATTAATTTTGAATGTAAATCGCAACATTTGTAGATTTTACACATCTCTACACTCCTAAAAAACGCAATATGAATGTATCTACAGTCCTAGACACGCATTGTAAACGTAAATATGAAACCGTATTTATGGCCGTAGACATGCATTAAGCGTCTTCAAAAAACGTCTTAAGTTTTGTAGACACGGTTAGCAATTCATACTTATAAATCTTGACACGGTCCATGGGGAGACGCTCCAGACACGTTTTAGTCTACCGTATCAACATTCCCATAGAGACGAGATAAAGCGTTTTAAACCTATATAGAAAGCGTATCTACATGGGGGTGTTTTTGTAGTGGGGGCACGGTACCCTAAGTGAGCCGCCGCCACTGTTCCCACCCACATTTCCTAGACCTAATCCGATCTCAGGACCGCAGCAAGTGACGGGAAGCTCCTCTCCGCCGCCACTGCGTCGACACCGCCGACGCAACTACACCGATCGTCACTGCCCTAGCGCAGAGGAGGACACGACCGATCCATGGCGGAGTCAAGCAACACCAAGGGAAACGATGGTCTGCACCCAATCTACTTCTATGTGTTTATTACTCGTAGATCTAGGTCATATAAGATCTTTGTTCATCCATTTTATTAGAAATGTACCCGTCTGATCTACTGCTAGATGATCCCTAAGTCATATTAGTTCTAACACATGGTTCACAATCTCCTGTCCGTCAACGCGTACCATTCTAATCATGTTTCGCCGTAGGCGCCGGGTTTACCAGGCTCGGTGGAACGCCGTGTTGGCATCCCCTTCCTTGATGGCTCTATGCTTGCTTCGCTGCTTCCAGTACGCGGCCAAAGCCTTGATCGCGACCTCCAACTCGGTCTTTGTGGATTGTCGAACCTGAAACTCGTGGGAAGACAGTGGTCTGTACTCCTCGAAGTAGTCGAACATTTGAACAATGAAGCGGAAATTATTTATAGCTAGAGAGGGTGCCCTATTACACCGTGCCCAAACCTTTGCCGTTGTTCTTGTCGCCTTGATACACGCCGTCAGTTGTCAGGACGCTGCTGGCCAAGACGGGTGCAAGTTGCCGGGCCGGTAGGGACGGAGGGTAGGAAACTCGAGATTTGAGCCAGCCAGTTTTGAACAGGAAGAAGGGGGTTTTGGGAATGGCGCTAGAAACCGAGGAGGAGCGGAGCGGTGGTCCCGGTGGGTGGAGGCGAGGGGAGGAGAGGGTGGTTGCTTTGGGAAGAGGAGGTTGAAGGCGTTGTTGGCTAGGACTCTGTCGATCTTAGCGAGGATGGGGGAAGGTTGGTTGTTGGACCAAGTGAAGCGCCGGTCCCGAGAGGACAATCTCGTCGACATTCCAGGAAAGGATTGCGTCGTTGAAAGCTGAGGTTAAGGTTGGGTTGAACACGTTGTTGCTCTTGTCAGCAGCGGAGCGGACAAGGTTGAAGTCCCCCAAAAGGACCCAAGGTCCTACGATGGAGGAGGCAAGCTCGGTGAGGTTTTGAAGGTAAGGTAGGGAGAACTGGTGGTCGGACGGGCCGTAGGTGTTGGTGAGAGAGAAGTCTAAGTTGGATGCGTTGCAAGAAAGACTTGTGGTTAGGGAATAAGGTTTGGAGGAGTGAGAGGTAAGTTTGAACAAACCGGGTCCCAAGCCGTGAGCATGCCCCCGAGCCATCGGTGCCGGTGCAAAGACGCAGGGAGGACGCCATGTTGGCGGGGAGGATCGCTTTGCTTTGAAGAAATTAATGTCCCACAGGTTTGGTGTCTTGGTAGCAAACGATGGCCGATTTAGCATCACGCATTGCCTTGCGCACAATTAGACACTTGTCCGAAGTCACCTAGTTCGCGAACGTTCCATGACACGACATGAATTAAGTGGGTGTTCAAATTCATTGAAACAAGTGCAAGCACCGGAACGAGCTAGCAGGCCCTAGCGGCACTCTGGCCGGAACAACAAATGACGGACAGTTCAAACGAGGAAAGAAGTTGCACGAAAAGAAAAATACAAGCACCGCCCCACTCTTAACCCCGCGTCGTTCGGTTGGGAGCGCCGAGCCGCCTAGGTCGAAAGTCGCGTCGCTAATCATCCGGGCGGTGATCGCAACGGGCACGATGTCCACGAAGCCACAGCCGAGGTTTGCGGCCGCAACGAAGCTTCACAGCAGTCGGCGCAACGGGCAAAGCGGTGTTGCGTGACGGGATGTTGCTCCACGCCAACGTGTTTCTTGGAGCGTGCGCGAAGCGGCCGTGAGGGAGTTCGCCAGCGCCTTGGGCGCTGCACCGCCTGCGTGGTCGAGTCAACGTACCGGGCCGGAGCCTTAGCGGCGGCAGGCGCTGCCGTGACGGGCGTGCGAGAAAGCTTCGACATCCGCCCGGGGAGAGCGGCGCACGGCAGCGGGGACGCTACCGGGCGAAGACGGTGGTAGGTGAGCTTGAAGACGCCGCTGGCGCCGGCATGCCGGCACCGCCACGGGCAAGCGGGGTGACGACGCCGGCGTGCCAACGGCGAGAGCGCCCGGGGGGGGTCGTCGGGGAGACCATGGGCGGGCAAGCGACCGCCAGGGGCCAAGACTTGGGCGTGTTTTGGTCGGGGCGCTGGCGCACATGCTCTCAAGCATGAGCCCATAGGGGTCCAATGCTGTTGGGCTGGAAGGCGCCATTCATGGCATGAGGCGAGGCGCCGCCGCTGAGCGCAAAGGCCCCGATGGCCCCGATGAGAAGGCCTGGGGCGGGCGGTGGCGGGGGCCCAAGAACCGAGCCGGGCGCCATGGTGTAGAGATGGAGGGCGCGGGGCGGGGCCGGGGCGCGGGGAGCGGACCTATGGCCGCGCGAAGAGGAGTCGGAGGACGAGAACGAGATGGACTCGTCCGTGGGTCCACCACCGGAGCGGTAGGTGAAAGCGGTTGAGTGTCTTGTGGCCTGGGCGGTCCAGGGGTTGGGCGGAGCACCGGGTGTGACAACTGTGGACCGACAGCAAAGGCCGCCGACGATGACGCCGACCATGAAGCCCCGGGTCACACGCTGCGTAGGCTCCGAGCGGGGGGGAGGAGGAGGAGGAGGAGGGGTGGCGGCGGGGGCAAGTTTACCGCGGAGGGGTTTTTTGGGAGAGGTTTGGGAGGGCGGGGGATAGCAGAGGGGATGGGGAGGGCGGCGGACGCAAGACGCGGAAGGTGTGCGTCGATGCGGAGGGCGGGCGAAAGCACGCCGCGCCGGGCAGACGACGGATCATGGTGCAGCGCCGATTGCTGGTGGCCGGAACTTCTACGCACACGGCGATCGAATTGGGTCACGGGCAGCCCGAACGCGGTGGTCGGGAAGCAGGCAACGAAAGCTGGTTGCATGGAGGGGGAGGGGTTTAAGAATTTTGGGGCTGGGAGGCTTAGGGGAAGCAGGGGTGAGGGCTACCCGAGGTAGGAGCGCGGGCTTGAAGGCGTTGGTCGAGCCTGGCGCGGCAGACGTCTCCCTCGGGGACAAGACAGGCGCGGGCGCCCTCGCCGGCATTAATTATCGCAGACGCTGGGGCGTAGCATCGCCGGGGCGTATCCGCAAAGATTTTGCAGCCCGGGTCACGCCCAAACTCGGAAAGGAGCGAAGGGTAAGCGGAAGGTGAGCGGCATTAACGCCTATTGGCACCGATAATCTTGACATGGTCGCATGTCCGAGATGTGTTGCCTGTGCTAGTCGTGCATGTGTGTGCATGCTCTCTATTTTAAGTGCTTAAGTTAGTAGAGGTTGTGGGCGAGTTGCCGGGCGTTGGAGGCGGCATGCGCCAGAAAGTTGGTTCGTGGCCGTAAGAGACATGAGACCAGGGCCTCATGGGTGTATGGATGGCTCAAATGTGTGGAGAGCCCCTCGCCAAGAGGATAGTCGTTCGCGCCGGGAAGGTCGTGGATGTTGTGTGCATGGCTACCGCGGCGTGGTGTGGGCTAGGTTATAAAGAGCTCGTGTGAACCTCATGTAATAGTGAGGAGAGAAAGAGAGAGTGTGTCGGTGTGTTGTTGCATTTGTGGCGTTTGGTGCCCAAAGAAGGCATGGGTCGCCCGACGAGTCTCCTCTCGTGTTCCATGTGAGCCGAGTTGTGTATTTTTCATTAATAATAGTCAAGATGCACGGCGTGTGTCGCCGCCGCATTCGTCGTCGAGTTTTTTTGTCTATTGTGTATGTTATTATGATCGCTCGTCGATCCTCGGTTCCAACAATTGGTATCGAGCTTGGTTATCATGGGCCGGTCCCGCCGGAGGCGGCCCGGTGGTGGCCTCAGCAACGTGATGGCGTGGTGGCGGTCGCGGCGAGGTCGCCCGGCCGTGTGTCACTGCGGTGGCGTGGTCGCCAGATACGGTGCCGACAGCGATGGATCGTGTGTCGGTCCCGCCGGGCGTGCGGAACGGCGTGTGTCGCCGGAGCCGCAAACGGCGCGTGTGTGCCGACATCGGCGTGTGTCTCCGGCGTCGATGGAGCTCGGGCGTGTCGGAGAAAGCAGCGTGTGTCGCCGAAATAAGGAGCTCGGCCGGCGTGTCACCGGAGGAAGAGGACGGAGGTGCTACGCGTCGCGGAGGCATGTTGCGTGTTTCGTCTCACATCCGAGGCCGTAGTGGCGGCCGTGGGATGACGGCGGCGACGGAGAGTGGCGGCGTTAGCTCCAAGAACGGCTAGAGCGAGTGCTCTAGCGATGGTCAACAACGAGCCGGCATTGTTGCGAGGATTCACCATGTCAAGATTAGGGGTGAATGTTGGCACCGATAATCTTGACATGGTCGCATGTGTGAGATGTGTTGCCTGTGCTAGTCGTGCATGTGTGTGCATGCTCTCTATTTTAAGTGCTTAAGTTAGTAGAGGTTGTGGGCGAGTTGCCTAGCGTTGGAGGCGGCATGCAAAGAGAGTTGGTTCGTGGCGAAGAGACATGAGACCGGGCCTCATGGGTGAATGGATGGCTCAAATGTGTGGAGAGCCCTCGCCAAGAGGATAGTCGCTCAAGCACGGGAAGGTCGTGGATGTTGTGTGCATGGTTCTTTGCCGTGGTGTGGGCCGGGTTATAAAGAGCTCGTGTGAACCTCATGTAATAGTGAGTCGGAGAGAAAGAGAGAGTGTCGGTGTGTGTTGCCGCTGTGGCGTTTGGTGCCCCCAGCATGGGTCGACCCCCGCGAGTCTCCTCTCGTGGTTCCATGTGAGCCGAGTTGTGTATTTCATTAATAATAGTCAAGGTGCAAAGGCGTGTGTCACCGCGGCATTCGTTGTCGAAGCCTTTTTCTTTGTCTATTGTGTATGTTATTATGATCGTTCGTCGATCCCGGTTCCAACAACGCCAACCGCAGGCCGGGAGGGTGGCGGCGGCAAAGTCCTCCACGGGCGAAAGCGGGGTATCTGCGCAAAACGCAACTGACGCCGGCGCCGTCGCCAGAGAGGGGTGCGGGAAGAGTTCTGTAGTGGGTAGGCGAAGAACACCAAGAACCGGCAAGCATGTTAGCAATATTTTGACATGAAACCATGAATTTGAACACCCCACATCAACGCCGAAGAACCCTAAAGCGACTCGGACAAGGGACTATGACGCGCCGCAAAGCATTCGGATGAAAACACATTGAAACGGGTTCTCCGGAGGGGTGTTACCTGCACCGGAGGGGACGAGACGGGCGATGAGGTTGGGGATGACGGACTCTCGAAACAGCCGGAGGAGTCGCTTGTGCCGAGTCAACCGGCGAGGGCAACGAGGCAATCAGAAGGGCGCCACTGATGAACGGAACGGGCGGGCGCATCCCCCGCGATAACGAACGAAGCGGTTCGGGCAGCAAGGGCCTTACGGAGGCGAGGGAGTGGGAGGGAAAGCAGTGTATGGAGCTACGAGGGAGAAGGTCGGGCGGCGGTGGCGAAGGGGCTTGCGGGTGGAGAAAGTGGAGGTGGAGGTGGAGGTGGCGGCGGTGGAGGCGGTGGAGGTGGTGGCGCAGGCGGAGGAGGAGGCGGCGTGGGGCGCGGGGCGGGTCACCGGGGTCGCTGTGGCCGGTCTCATGAGGGATGAGACGAGCCATCCTTTCACCTCGACCAAGACCGGAAAATGCGTAACTCCACGACAGAGCGACATCCCAACTCCCGCCAATCACACCGGGACACCGCAAATGACCCGGCGATTCAGCATTAGATGACACGATTGCTCGGTGTGACAACGCAAGCCGCAGCGACCTTGTTCCAAGAAGCAATAGATAGCGGGGGCCACGCACCTTTGGCGGTAGGAGAACTCGTCATCGGGGAAGACAGCGGCCATGGGCCGGCGAGGCGCCGCCGGATAGGCTGTCAGCGCCGTGGGCGCCATGGCGGGGAAGGTGACGACGGCTCCGCGGCGCGTCTGCAAGCTAACGGCGCGCCGGCCGGCGTGGCGAAGGACAATGAAACACAGTCACACCGCTGGTGAGGGCGAGCCCGGCGCGGGAGCACGGGTGGCGCGGGACGCGCTGCGGCGCCGCTGACCTGTATATATCTCCCTTGCTCGTCTTTCACCGCGCGTAGTATAGAAGCGATTCTTGAGGGTGCTTTCTCGAAAATAAGAGTTTTTTGATGGGGACGAACCGGAGAAGCACGAGGAGACGGTGACGGTGGGTGGTGGGATTTTGGCGCGTGTGATGGAAGAAGAAACGAGTGGATCACCCGCAGTTTAACGGACGCCTTAAATAAAATCCGAGCCCCTCCCGCCTCGCTTTTTTTAGAGACGACCGACTCTGCCTGCTTGTGTGTTTGCAAATGGTTTGAGTTTTCTTTGTGGGCTTACAACCGCCTATTGGGCCACCTCTATAAAAAAATTAGAAAAAGTCCTTTCACCATCCCTCGACTATCACCAATGTTTGATTTTAGTCCCTCATCCGAAAACCGGGTATCCTAGGTCCCCGAACTATCTAAACAAGTTAATGTTTAGTCTCTCGGTTTTGACGGTGGTTTTGGATAGCGTGATAGTGGGCCCACATGCCAAGGGGTGGCCTACGAGTCTTTCTTCTCCCCCCCTCTTCTCCCCCCCTCCGTAGTCCATCCTATCCGGTCAACGACTCCCGCCGATCGTCTCCTCTCCTCCACCTCCACCACGCCGCTACCTCCCTCTCTCCCCAAGCACCGCCGCTCTCCCTGTGCCACCTGCGAACCGATCGAGTAGCCGTTTGATATGGCCTTGCCTGGCGTGGTGCCGGCCTCCAAGCTCGGGCACCATCAACGAGGGCGAGGGGCGGGGTGGCGTCTGCCCTCGCATCTAGGTCGAACATGGATCCACCGTTGGAGCGGGTGCGAAGTCGGAGCGGGTGTTAGCGGAGCGGCGACCCGACCTCGGCGGGCTCGAAGCGTCGAATCTTCGTCGCGGTGGCCGGCCGTGGAGCTCGGCTTTTCGCCGTCGTCGCCTCAGTAGCGGCGGTCGTCCCCTCTCGGTGGCGCTCCGCCTCGTCTCTCGATGACTGGCAAGCGGGGGACGCGGCCAAGGCACACCGTCGTTGTCGGCTCAGCGGTGGAGGCACGTTGCACCGACCATCCCCGGCTCAGCGGTGGCACCGCCGCGACTGCCGCCCTCGTCCTCGCAGAGCCATCCTAGCCTTGGCGTCCTTGGAGGGTCACGGTGCCGTCGATAAAAGGCGGCGACCTTGCCCGTCGGTGAGGAGCGGGAGGGGTGGTCGGGCCGCGCCGGAGGCCGCCCGTACATCTCGTAGCCACGCGCGGGAGGCGGAGTTCCGCGGCGAAGTCGGCCGCCGACGCGTTGGCCGTCCATTGGAGGCGGGGTTGTCACACACGGGGAAAGAGGGAGGGCCCACACCGGCATGCGGGGTCCACCGCCACGTTGTCCAAAACCACCATTTGAGGGATCGAAATAGACGCGGTTTAGATAGTTCGGGGACATAGGATACCCGGTTTTCGGATGAGGGCCTAAAACCAAACTTCCGTGATAGTTGAGGGACGGGAAAGAACTTTTTCCAAAAAATTAACTTTGTTTGGGCTCCCGCTCGTTCGTTAGCAATTTGGTGGGGTATGGTGGCTTTTGGGCTCTGGTTGGTTTTTGCAAAAGTCAAAAGCAGATTGAAAAGTCAAACCAAACGCATTCTAATCTCTTGCAACCTCGCCTCCCTTTCCCCTGCCGCCACAAAGCCTCCACCTCGCCTACCTGCAGCCAGCACCAAGGCACGCATCCTCTCTATCCCGAACTCTTAGACTACCTACAGTGTTGTAAAATGCCGGTGCTGAAATCTTCTCTTTCCTACTTCAGCACCGGTGCTGACCACTGTGGACGATGCCTGGTTGAAGAAAAAAGCAGGCACCGGATCACGTAGGTTCCCCGATGCTTGAAAGTTGAAACAATAAAAAAATGTCGTGGGGACAGGAAGTGCCTTGGGATGGAGAGATCGGGGATGGTGAAAAGGCTCTGACACAGGGTCCACATGTACAGAACAATTGGATGCCTACTCTGTGGGTTTGGGGAGGCTGAGGCATCGTGGTTTGATGTCAGAGAAAAAAAAAATTGGAGCACCTCAACACTGTAGACAGTCTTAGACACCTTGATCTACAACGGGCACCTCCACGTCGGCCGGCTCATGCGCATCTGCCACGAGCCCACGACACCTCCACCTTATATTCCCACGTTGTTTGCGCGAATACGTGAATGCAGAACAAGAGCAACGCATAAATAAAGAAAGATATCTCTAAATCGTGCCTGCGAATACGTGAATGAAGAGCAACGCATAAATAAAAGGCAAGACAAAAGCACTCCTAATAAGAATGACTTTGAACAACTGGAAAGCATTAAGCATGTAGTATTATATATGTTCTGCTCCACCTTAGTTTCAGCATTCGACGAGGGGGGAAGGAAAACTCTGCCTTGTGGCTTGTGAGTTGTGAGGGTGCACAAAGGAAGGGTTCGCGCGGACGATTAACTTGGGCAGGAGCCTGAGAGGCTATAGAACATGGTATGCAACCTTCCCGAAAACACTTTTCTTATGGTAATGACTTCCAGTCAGTCGGCTGACCCGGAGAGAAAATCACAGCCGTCCGAACGCATGCCCCCGAGTTGTCTCTCTCTGTGTCCCTCCCCGCATCCCTTCTGCGCTCTTCTCTCTCTCACTTTGCATCCTCACGTACGGCGGCACCGAGGCGATGACGGCCGGCGACCAATTGGCGGTGAGCGGCGGCCGGTGCGACTCGAGCTGACAGCTATGGAAGTAGGCATCTTCTTTCTCTCCCCCTCTCCCTCTCCGTCACCCGCATCTCTGTCTCTCTCTCCTCCTCTCTCTCTCTCTCTCCAATGGTCAGGCACCTGCGGCAGGTGGTGGGTGGAGCGGCCGGCGGTGAGGTTGCCGCCGGTCGGGGAGGTGGTGGAGGCGACGGCAGGGTGGTGGAGGAGGAGGCGACGGGTGGGGAAGAAGAAGAACAAAAAGGAAAGACAGTTGATTAATTGTTGTTTTGATCCTTAAAAAAAAGGAAGGTTGTCCTCAAGACTAAATCACAGTCGGCTGACCCATTTGTTAACTACTTACTTTATCGAACCCATAAGAGCGAGATACGCATGCTTCGGATACCGTCTATTTTCTACTTTGAGAGATTTTACGATAGTCCCAAACAACTATATATGGACCATCTACTTTCGTGTTGGAATATGATAGGTCCATACTGTATGTTCTAACTGCTTATAAGGCTTGGTGGACCTTGGTGCCACTATATTACCATTGTTTTATGCCTTGTGTGCTATGCCTTCCGATCCTATTCTTGGCATCTCCTACATAGTACGTGTAATTGAGAGATGAAATTTCCAAAACGCGCAGTCGGCCAATATCCAACCAAACTCCTATTTAATTCAATGGACTTTTGTTAACCTCTTTTACATATATTTTTCATGTAACCAATTACTCCATCCATTTCATATCTTGTCGTTTTGGTTTTTTAGATACATTTAACTTTTTACATGCACCAGATATATCTTATGTCTAGATACATAGTAGTAGTAGGAATGTATTTAGAAAAGCCAAAACGATAAATATTATGAAACGGAGGGAGTATATTTCTAGTGATACCTAATTTATATTGTATTCTTAATTAACCGGCGTGCAACAACGCGCCGCACTACGCTAGTTAAATAGAACAAAGGTCGTCACCCCATTTTCTCGTTAACAGAAAGGTTTCAGTAAAGAGTACTATGCTCAAAGCATATTTTCGTACTGTCAAATCTCGCTATTTTAACTCATCGTAGCAAAGACTGTTAGCGTGTTTTTAGTTTGGAGATAAGATGGGATGTGACAGAATAATCCCAATTTTTAGGGATGGGGATCCCATTTTCTGTTTGATTCAAGGGATAGGATGTGCTGGTCTGACCATTTTTCAGGTTGTGCTCGTCCCACATCTAGCAGGAAGACTCAGGGATGAGCTTGTCGTGGGTCTTGCTTAGATCCATCGGACTAATTGTTACGTGACTAAACCATTGTCTTAGTTCGTCCTGTAACAGGTAGACTAATAGATGAACTAATTGTTAGTTCATCAAGGGACTAATGTTTTTTCATGTTCGTCCATCTCACCTTGCTAACACAAAGTAATAATTTCACCAATATGTGAAAATACTTCCATACCCCTAGTTCTATCTGGAGTTCTGGACTAACAATTATTTCTGCATTCAAACAAATATGGACTCACAATTAGTCAGGGGTAGGGTAGACTTTTTCAAACTAACAATTAGTGCAGGTTCCAAACAGACACATGACTAATTGTTAGATAGCTAGCTAACTGTTAGCCCTGAACTAACAGATAGTTGGATGGATGGAAAAATGTCGTAACACCAAGACTAGAAATGGTCGGCGTTGCGTATAGCCAGTGTGCAATTGAAGTTGACCATATAGAAATGCAAAATATCCAGCTGATAAGAAATCAAATATTCAGTCATCCGAAGCAATCAATAGTAGGTTCTTATGAATTGAATGTCATGCTAATCTGGAATAAAGTTGTACGATTTTATATGAAGTTTTGCTAGGAAGCTGCATAAGTTGTATGACTTTATATGAAGATTTGCTAGCTAGGAAGCTAAACTAAGACTGTAGCTAAAGGCATGGGAAAGAGCAAGGATTCATTTATGCGAACAAAAAATTTTAAGCCAGTATAAGGAGTCTGATTGTGGCAAATGGACTAAGACTTATATATAGTAACGAACTAAAAAACAAATTTTTTATATCAGAAAAGATTAAGTCATGCATATGCAAAGCATGTCTGTTCACTGGATGGAGGGCATCGCTGGTATTCCTATGAACAAAATTTACCCTATTTTAAATAGGGTGTTAGAAAAGATAATGATCTTTGTAGTTAGCGGGAAGTAGGACCTCATGTAAATCTACAAATAATACACTAAATAGAGGTTATAAAATGTATCCTGCTTTAATAAAACTTACACATTTAAATGGCTTAAAATCTGAAATGACCTCACCCTACATAGTTTATTGTTGTGGTCACACATTATTATAAACATATATGCTTCTTCAAATTATACAAGTAAATGTTTCTTCAAATTGCAACAAAACTTGCAAGTTTCAAAAAAAAAAAAAAAAAATGAAAAGCCCAATGTCTGATACAGAGAGGTAAGAAGTGAAGGCCATATATGAACATATACTTGTGTAGTTCCATGGCTGGCTGTAAATATCTATCAGACATTGGGAATTGAGAATCCACTATTCAGAGAATCAGCCCAGAAAAAAGTTTTTGTCCTGCAGAACCAAATATAATGTTAGGCAATCATCATGTCTTGAGAGAAGCACTTTCTGTTTCTGACCAGAGGTAAGCTAATTATAAAGCAGCTAAAACTTCAACAAAACCATGTAAACAAAGTCATCACACTCTAGATAAGGATAGGTATCAAGCAAAAGTTCCAAATCATCTGGCACGGCATAGGACCTCCATGGCTTGAGCAACCATTGCCTTGAAATAAAGTATCTGGAAAGTCCAGAGGAAAATGGAAAACTTGCCTGAATAAAGCCATAAACTTTGTACAATGCTGTCATTGGATCTAGAGGAAGCTGTAAGGCTCCACTTGCTCAAATGGTTCAATTACAATGGCAGCCTATGTTTACAGGCTAGGCTAGGAAGGCTGTGCATTTTTTCGTTCATGTGATTAGATTTTTGACTATAGAAAACACTTGGGAATAGAAAACATCCGTTGTGTTTGGAATGGAATCTATAAAGTATGAGTTGCACATGAAGGGCAGGAAGCCCAATCACAGATAAAGGACTTAGCATGGATAAAGTTTATTTTCTAACATGACAATGACAATTATATAAATATATATATATTCAATCCTTGTTAATGTTTGAACCCGTCACTGCACACTGCGCATATTTAGGCCTATACATGTATGCACATGAAGGACAGGAAGCCCAATCACAGATAAAGGACTTGATATGTCTACACATTAAAATAGCAAGGAATATTAAATCAATCAGTATAGTAAATACAGAGGATATGTATCGATCCTCCTTTGTTTTGTTTCCCTGTTAATGATAAAGAGGAGACTTTTTTTTTTTTTGCTGCGATAGAACTGTGTAATAATTATAAAAGATACATATATTTATAAAATCTAAGAGATTTAATTATTCAATACTATCACAAAAAAATACAGTATATACTAATTATGCACTCAGTTTGAATGTATACCTGATAAATACAATTGAGTCCCCATCTATGAGCTGATTTGCCTCTAATAATGCAAATCAGGCTTGTCTCTTTGGCTGGCCTGCAAGGAACATCAAGTCTACAGAGCTTCAAATATGATTCGCCAATGATATACTACAACTTTGAAACCGTGAATTGAGACCAAGCAAAAGACAATGTCTAAGCGCAGCAAAAAAAAAATAAATGTGTTGGAATGTACAGAGTATTGGTTGCAATGCCTTAGCTACAGCTGTAATTCTCGACATGACTTCTGCAGGCTAAGTTACCACATTCAGATAAAAATCGTAACAAAGCTGTTCACTTTACTGAAGACTACAGTGGCCAAGGCAATATGTCGAGCAAGTTCACAATACACTTTAGTATGTTGCAGCAACTGTTATTGCGTCTCAGTACATTTGTTGTTTTAAATTGCACCAATTTAGGCAGATAGCCCAGTAACACAGGTGCAGATTTCATTATGCAATTGCTCTTACCTGGATCAGCAGGGCGGCTGCTTCAATCTTGTTTCTATGAATAAGTTCTTTGCAAACTCAACACATATCATTCAGTTCTTTTGTTTTGTAATTAGCAGGTCAAATAGTCATTTAGATTGGATAAATAAGACATGATAAAGGATCAGAAACACAAAAGGCTATACAGATTTAATGGTTAATGATGTTTTCACAAGTTGTGTTGAAAGACATCGATCTCAATAATCTTCATGATGCATGGCTTTCAGTAAAAAGGAAAAGGACTGAAAGAATTGGACAACTGTTAAGTAGAGTTAGTACCTGTCAGTTTATTAGCTTTTCTAGGTTGAAGCACCAATTTGTGATGGAGCACATCAAGGGGCTTAGGCGGGGTCTCTCTGAAGCCTGGAATAGATTATCGACACCATACAATCAGCACACATATGTGTATGCGAAGAAGAAAAACCCAGGAATGAGGTCGAATGAACTTACATGATAGACATCACATTTTGGCTAATCCAAAGCAAGAGTAAAGTTTATGCAGCTTATTAGCATCGCAGCTCATCAAATGAAGCAAGAGGCTATTAGAGTTTGTGAAATTGTATATATTTAAGACATGGAAATTTTGTCAAACACACGGTCAGCAAGCCAAGTATGAGAGGATGAAGACCAAGTTCTGTATCTGCAACACTCTGTTGCTTATTTTAATTTAAGGGAAGAAGTTTATCTGCCTGGTTGGTTTACTGGATGGAACCATTAGCACCACAGCTCATGAAATCAAGCTAGAGGGCTACTGGAGCCCATGAAATGAAATTGTATATTTGTAAGAAATGGGCATTTTGTCAAACACATGGTCACTGGTCAGCAAGCCTAGTACAGGAAGATGAAGCCAAATTGCAATTACTTTGCGGCGACAATTAACTCACTTAACCTGAACAGCATGAGCCCAGCTCTGTATGCGCAATACTCTGTTACTTGTTTTAATATCAGGAAAGATTTTTTTTTTTGAATAAATCAGGGAAGAAATTTATCTGTGTTGTTGTATAGTGAGTTCAATATTTACACTAAATGATTGAGCTATTTCTTGAGCCTTATTTCAATTTCAATGAAGGAGAGATTTAGTCTTGTAATTCGGGGGGAAAACACTATCAATAAACTTACCAATGGCAGTAAAGCAATACTGCAACGAACAGATGTTTCAGGTTCGAAGTAAACAATCATCTCAGAGGCAAAGCGTCGAGCACTTGGTGTGCATGTTTGCCCTGAAAGGACAGAAACATAGGTGGATAGCAGGGGACCGACCTTACACCGTGGCTGACGCAGCCTAGGGGCGAGCAGCAGCAGCTTGTGGATGAGCGAAGCGCGAACCGCTCAGAGCCAGCGTTGGTGGCCCGCCGCTCGCGCCGCCCCGCGGTTCACTCAGTTAGCCAGCGGCAGGTGCCATCACCGCACCACATTGCGTCTTGTCGCTGGCCAGCGTTGTAAAGTTTCAGATTCGTGCTCGGTCCTGTTGCGGCGTGCCAGAGTAAATGTTGATTGTCGAGAAGGCGGCACCGACACCGCCCAGCAGTTTCTGGCCGGCGGAAAGTGACGCGCAGGTGGCGGCAGAGCGCACGAGGGCGTTGCCGGCACCGTTCAGCCCTGTACGAGCGCATCTGTGCTTGAGGTACTGCTTGGGCGCGCGGAGAAGATTTGTTGTGCTCGGTGCCTCGTCAAGGCGGCGGCGGCAGGCCGGCCGGCGAGCTGCGTCGGACCCGCGTTGTCCCGTGGCCGTCCGCGGGTTAGCGGTGGTTGCTGTGCCGCCGGCCGTCGCTCCTGGCCCCCCATGCCGCGCCAGCGCGACGAGAGCCTCCCTCACGTGCTGACGACGCGACGCCAGGGCTGCCGAGCGCTCGCACCGCGATTCCTCATTGTGGGGCCCGCCTTAGCTGAGGCCGGCACGCTGGATCCGTTGTGCCGCCGCGGTGCGCCGTCCACCAGCACCGCTGGAGCGCTGCGAGGCAGGCGAGGGAGGGTTCGGGAGGAGGAGGAAGAGGAGGGGGGGTGGGTGTGTGCCGCCACCGTCGCTTTGCCCGCGTCGGAGAGAGGGACGGAGAGGGGGGAAGGGCGAGGGATGAGAGGAGGCCTGGACTGTGGGCAAAATTTTGCCACTGTTCGAGGGCTTTTTACAAATTGGCCGGGATTCGCAAGATCTGAGCCGTCCGACCGGCCGATCCGATGGACGGGAAAATCCGGTGACGTGCCGCGGCCGTGCGGTTTGGCGGTGGTGCTACCTGGTGCAGAGGAGGTGATGGCTTGAGCTTCGCCCGTGCTGTTTGGCGGCGGCGGTAGCCGGTGTGGAGGAGGTGACGGCTTGGGTTGGGCTCGCGGAGGTTTCAGCTCGTGAGCTAGGTGGAATCGGAGTCCGGACTCTGTACAAGCCACGCTGATACGCTCGTGGATGTTGGTTTTGGATCTGACGGTTGAGGGAGAAACAGATGACGTGGCCCAATGGAATGCTCTCTTTTGTTGCAAGAGATTCGTGCTCAGGTTCGGTTTCCCCTTCGTGTGTATTTTGTCGGAGGTGCTGGGGGCATTCCTGGAATGTGAAATTTGGAGAGAGAGGGTACCGAACACTTCCGCCTCTTGAAGGCAGCTCGTCGTGGACTCCAGGTCCACCGCTCCCTGTTTGCTGAGCACTTTCCCCACCCATTCCCTCTCTCCTCGGATCCAGTTTCCATCTCTCCTCTGATCCAGTTCCCATCCAGCCGCGATTTGTGGAGGAAGTACTCGCCGCGGATCCGGTGCTGATGGCTGGCCATGGATGCTCTTCACAGCAGGTGGTGTCCTCGTTCTTGTCTCTGTGCTCTTCAATGTAGTGCCTGTCTACTAGAAGCTTGCAGATCCCTCTTCCATTGTCCAGTTTGGTTTGGCCGAGAGTCTCTTGTGTTCAAGATGCGTTTATCTGGGTTCATTTAGTTATCCTGATTTTCTAATGTAGACCGAGTAATATTTATGATTAGGAGGCGTTTATCTGGGTTCATATAGATGAATAGATCTATCTTCTATTGTATACCTATTACTATAGACAACGTATCATATGCAAACCAACCTTTTCACGAAAACCTGTGCAAACCATGGTAAATTTTTTTTTAAAATTCACTAAAAAAATCACACATGTAGATGATACGATGATACACAATCTTACAAAATATCTTGTTCATCATGATATCAGCACAAACGAAGTTGAGTTTAGACATGATATTTTGCAAGACTGTGCATCATCATATCATCTATATGTGTGATTTTTTTGGTGAATTTAGATGACCTTTTTACCGTGGTTTGCATGGGTTTTCACAAAATCTTGGTTTGCACAGGATATGTTTCCATATAGGCAAGCTCACCCTTCAAGACATGGTAGTATGTTTGCTGGTAGTGTTCCATTTTTGGACAGAACAATAACATACCCGATTATTGCATATCATGATTGTTCCTTTTCCTTATTGCATATCAGGATCGCCCCATCCTGTTCCACCTCATCCCTACCGTTAGTGTATCATTTTTTTATTTATAAAAACTTTATTTATTTTACCCAATAACGTCGTGCTGATGACAAGAGAATATATAGTCCTTACCTCCTCACTGACTAATGTATACTTCTAAACCTTAATTATTCAGGTAGACCAAGCTAATGAGGAAAAGTGGATTGTCAATATAAGAAATCGATTAGATGGACAGTTCCACGATCTAAGTAAACTACAGCCCGCATTAGCAGCTTTAGACACCAGCAAAGACAAGCCATCGATATACTGGACTGGTAGCGATCCGAAAGGTTTGCTATTGGTATCCTTCTCCTCAAAAGCTCGGGCGATAGGGCTGAAAGGGACAATATGTGGGAATATGTTGCATTTATGACCAGATGGCTCGGTCTCGATGTGACTTTGTTCCTTAAATCCATGAAAGAGAGAGAAGATCTTGTCAAGAGCTACTATCACTACGGCGGTGAGGATTATCAGAGGTACTTTTGCTTTCAGAGATAGCTATCATCTCCAGGAATCTTTGCTAGTTGCCAGTTGCTTTCTGGCAGTTGCGATTCTCTTGCTGCAAAACGTCTGTAATGGTGCCGAAATTTTAAGGGGATCCAGAGGTAATAATAGTGACGAAAGGTCCCTGCAATTTTCAATTTTGTATCAAAGAATAACGAAAGATCAGATAAAGACCAAAATCGACATGTTGCGCATCAGAAACCAGATTCCGTGGTTTGTTGTTGAAGCTGTATTTACAAATTCAAGCTTAAGTGGCGGTTTGGCACCCGCATCGACAGACTAGCAATGTCATGCTTTGATGATCTCTACCCAAGAGTGAACAAATCCAAGGTTATGGGCGGCAACCTCCCCTCTGGCGGCTTCAAACATCTGCTGCACATCTTCCATTGGACCCGGACACCGAAGAAGGGAAGTGGCGGTGCAACAAGAGCAGCCTGCTAAACGGTTTGCTGAGTTTTATATTCCTAGTGCCACAAACTTGCTTGAATCGGCAACCAGTTTGAACGGCTTGATAGTAGCTCCATTGATGTGGTATACTCTAACAAAAGAATATCAACACTGATGCAAGTAACTCCCCTGCACTTGTTCCCATACAGCAATGAAATATTCCGCCATCTTCTGAACTTTGAACAGCGGTACCCGGCATACGGGCTTCCGTTACAGCCCATTTCGCATGTCTGAAAAGCCTGTTACAAACCAAAGCAGATGTTAAACTACTGCAGAAGAATGGCATTGTGCAGAACACAATGAAGGGGAAGAAGATGTTCTGAGCTTTCTGCACGACATAGGGAGTTTCTTGGTGGATGAAGTGAGAGCCTGCATACCAGATGATGTCCATAGCCTATCGGGAAAGGTGATTGAGCATCATGAAAGAGATGTCAGTATAGCGTACTCCGAGTTCAAGAGCCAGTTCTGCCCCAATCGATGGGTCATCATATCGGTCATCGCTGCCATCACATTGTTCGTGCTGACATTTATCCAAACAATATACAGTGCACTTGCCTATTACAAGGGTACTTGATCGAGATAGGACAGCTTGTTACAGTATTTTTGTATTCTTCATCTTGAATTGCTTGTGTGGAATTTTTCTGTAATCTGAAATGTCATCCTGTTGTTCTCAATTGCTCTCTTTTAATTTCTAATTGCCATCCCCTATTATGTTACGTTACATGCATTTCCAGCCACTAAGAATTATATTGTATTTATTCTATTTTGTATGAGCTACATTTCTTTCATTTACTCAAATAACTTTCTTCTATTTTTCTAAAAGAACTCTAACTATTTTCTTTAAGAAAATAAAAATCGCTCAACCAGTTCCATGCAACACCACCTTTCATATTATTATTTGCGGAAATGTCCATTCTGAGTCCCCTGAACTATCATGGCTGAGTTTTATCCCCGATTACAAAATCGGATATCCTGAATCTCTCAACTGTATCATGAAACAACTGTAAGTTCAAAAAGAAAAGTGCTTCTGCCCGATAACTGCGACTACGGATTCAATCAAAGAGGATTATTCATTCAAATTAGTTCACTTGAAGTTCATCCAACAGATAAGTTTGGTCACACTAATGTCGGGCTGATGACGATGATATCAGTTGTGATTCTGGTATTATATCAATTGGGATTCTGGTATTGTGATTCTAGTATTTTAGTGCAGGGAAATAATAAAATATTAAATTTTATTTTATTTTATTTTTACAGAAACAAGTAGTGGCGGGTCATATTACGACTCACCGCTACACAGACACTTTCGGTGGGCGGCATCACAGCCCGCCACTAATGAGGTAGGCAAGACCGTTGGCATTTGTCATGATCGAGAATCGGGCCAGTGGTAAGAGCCCAATTGGGCACGGCAGCGGCCGCCGCCCGGGGGGGGCCGAGGGCTGCAAGGGGAGGGGAGGGGCGCCACGGCGCCGCCGCCTTCCCTCTCCCGCACGAGTCAGAAGTTTTGCCGTCTTCAAGTTAGGATTATCTTAGAAATCTTTGGTGTGCGAGGGGATATCTCATCCATAAGGGAGACTGTCATGACCCAAGAAATAGGGCCGGAGGGAGGGACAGGCCCGCGAGGCGGCGCCGCCCCGGGCCTCGCGCCGCCGCGCGCCGCCCGCCCCTCCCGCGGATTCTTCGGCAATTGATTTGGAAGATAAAAGAAGGGAATTATCTATTATTATTACTAGGGAATCTCCTCAGCGTGGCGTTCTTCTGGGAATTAAGAAACAATTCAATGATCATAAGAGAAAATTTCGTGATATCATCTAGCTTATTATTATAGAAAGGTGGGTATGCAAGAGAAAATACAAATGAATTTTGATTAGATGCTAAATTTATTATAGAAGTGAAATAGAAGAGTTGAATGGACATGAGTTAATTTGATGCTGGATGAAGTCATCGAATGAGAAGGAGTGGCTTAGTGTATTAAAGGAATCAAGTAAGAACAATATGACGCCTCTTGATAGCTTTACGGCGTTACACTTTACATAAGAAAATTATATAGGATTTACATATAAGAAGAAAAACATTATATAGGAAAATAAATAGTACCATCAAACAACACTATGGTGCTTTGTCATCATAAGCATATTTCAAGACTGCTTTGTTTGGAAGAATCTGCAAGACAATGAAAAAACAAACAACATGAATTTCCCACGCGTTGCTGCGGTATGAAGAAGTAATATAAAAAGGTTAATTAAAATGTTAACTACTTAGAATTAGGAGATGTATATGTATGAGATGCAAGAACATGATATATAATATGTATATTATGTTGTTGATGTTGCCGAATCGGACTCCATCTGCATGGAGACTGATTTCTGGAGTACGTACATATACATGCAAGGGATGGCATCAAACAGCCAGCTAGCTGAAGCTTGGCGTTGGCCTCTTGATCTTTCTCTTGGCCAGTGCCTTGGCTTGGTCGTATATGATGATGGGACGTTTCGCTGTCGATTGTGCCACCAGCGAGCGGTGAGGCTCTACTTGTGAAGCAGTTATCTCGTTTGGTGGCCACGAACACATGTTGCCTGTCATGTAACTCCCAGGGAAAGGACCATGTTCCTCAGCCGTTAATTAATCTTCTGATGTATCCCCCTCATCAGAACATACTCATCGACTTCACCTTCTCACACCGTTGCTTTCTCAGGAGAATACGTAGGTGGTGTGTGTGCCGCCGACCCCGGCCAACATGCCAGTACATTGGTGGATGCGCATGTGGCCCAGTGGGTGTGCTGCAGCAGAGCCAGTACCCCGGCCGTCCGCAAAGTTACCTGAAATCGGGAGGTAACCATGTCATACCTTTATGAAATTCTTATCGGCAATCGGCTGTGAGGATTTGATGGCTCGAATGCAGATTGTTTTTGGTCCGTGGTGCCGCGCCGGAGTGGTGATCGTCAGGTAGCGCCTCAGCATAAAGCAGCACATCCCTGCACGACGGTGCTGATTTATAGCAGATGAGGATGGAAACTCATAGGATGATGGTGACTCCTAGTTTTCTACATTGATTGCTGGCCTTGTTGATTACTGGAGAAGTGGAGCACTTACTGGCAAGTGGAGCAGCGGGAGGGACAATAAGCAACTTGTATAGACGAATTAATGTGGGGAGGGAGAACGTGGGAAGCAAAGAGTCATGTCGTGGTTTCAGGTTCGCTGTAGCAAACTGGTCTTCAGAGATCATTCCTGATTTTCTTGCATTAGAATGTTCTGATGTGGAACTCTCTTATGTGCTTGCTGCCATGTCAAACCAAAGAAAGAAAAAGCGAGCAAAAAACATATGTATAGATCCAAGACTGAACGCACGTGGAACTAAACATGCTTTATTTCAAGTTGACTGACCAAAACGCATGTCTCCTCAAGGGGATCAGTGTTGATCATTGCACACACTTTACATGGAGAAACCAAGCTAAAAGTCATGAAAACTGAAATTTACAACAGGGTTCAGATTACTCTCGTGATTGACTCAGCACTGGTCCCCTTGAAGAGATATGAATAAGAGTATGATTACAAAAAAACCTAAATTACCCAGATTGCACACGCATATGTACAGTTCACTAATCACAATTGTAGCAGAAGACACTGATCAGATTGTAGCCGAAGACAGAGATTATATCTGTTCTTCAGGTTCAAAGCCAGCGGCTCATTTGTTGGTTTGTAGAAATGAGAGACAAACAAAGCTAATGTCTGATGCAGAAAAAGCAATTATGGAACTTATAAAAGAGTAGTGGACCAATACTTCAGGTACGAACTGAGCTATTTTGTGTTGGAAATTGCAAACTTCTGCAATAAATTAACCAAATGTACCACAAACCTTCATGGCAGATTCGAGCGGTGAAGCGGAGCGCAGCAGTCCGATCCGCACAGGGTGGAGCGAATCCTTTGCAGAATTTCACATGTACTCATTGCCTCTTTTTAATTTCCTTTTGCTGATCCTCACTATACAGATTGCCAAGCTAATTAGAACAAAATAATTCAGTCTCACATAATCTAAACCTGTAGTTGGAGCCTCAGTGCAAATGCCAAATTGGAAATTGCAACAAAGACCAGCAGTCGTGTACTCATCCCTCATGTCCTAAATTAGGGTCCTCAAAGACATCTTCCTCCTACACCGTGCAAGAACAAAGCCTTCGAAAATATGGAAAATGAAGTATCAACCACCAACGTGGATAAGCAATCCAATGGAACAGCAGTATTTATATTATCAAGCAATGCGGGGTACTTGGAGAATGGATCTGGGCACATACCATCGGAATTGTGGAGGATGGGTGCTGTGTCATCATCTCACTTGGGATTGGGATTCCTGGTGCAGGAGGGCAGCAGCTCGTCACAAATTCCTTGAGGAGGGCTGGAGGAGGGTTTCATGACACAAGAACCTGCCATAGCTCAATGCCAGTGTTCTTCAAACTGTCAAAAGCATAGATGTAAAGATGGTCCTTGAATTATGTACACATAAATAAACAAATGCATATGAACTCCTCATGGCTGTCCACACCTAGAAGTGGATTCTGAATATTATCTACATTACCGAGGGCCCCTCGGAGGCAGGGACATCATGCTATTCAGATTAAAAAAATAAAATTGAAATTTCTTTCATGACATTCATTGGCATTCTCTGGCAAAGGAAGAAAACCCATGCACCTCCAACTCCTGACAGAACTGAGAAAATAGGTGACATGCTGCTGGTGGCTACTGGATGGAGAAGAAAAAAATATATTGGACCAACCAGAGACCTTGTACGCAATTCCTCAAGCAGCTGATGGGCATCACGAAAGTCGTTGCTTGTATCTGCTTGGGTGATGGTTAGCGGAGGAGGTAGCACAGGGGCAAGGGAGCTACCTGACGCCGGAGGCAATAGCCTTCTTCCTCGCGTGCGTACGACGTAGCTCCTCCCTTAGTGGTGGGCAGCGAAAGTCTGGGCGATGGGAGGCGCTCTGGAGGCTGCTGCGCCGGCCGCGCTTTCCAGCGGCCTTGCGCCCTTGCTGCCGGCGCCCGGTTGCCTCGCAAGCAAAAGTAGGCTCCAGCCATCGATCAAACCATAAATAAAATCCCCAAAATCCACAGATCAAATCGAGCCTAGGGTAGGGCTCCACAGATCGACCCGATCGAATCAAGGGAAGGGGTCATACCGATCGGTGCCGGGGGATCAGGCGGGGGTGGCGCGGGGTTGGTGCAGCAGCCACCTCCCTCTCTTCTCCGAGGCGCGCGGCGGCGACTGCGTGTCGCGGGAGCTCGAGGCCACGAACGGGAGGAAGCGAACTGGGAGAGGCAGGAAGCCTCATCCGTCTCTTATGTGAGCACTGCGGGGGAAGACGAAGTGCAGCAGACGGGAAGGCGAAGTGCAAACGGTTGGGGTCGCACGATGGTGGCGGAGGCGGCATCAGTGGGGATAGCAGCGAGAGGAGGATGCCACCTTGGATGCCTACGTGGACGCCCTGCGTGTTCGGAGAACTCTCCCAGTGGGGGTTTCCCCATATAGAAGGTTTAGATTCTTATTATTATTATTTAGAGGAATATATTATTAGTATTGCTATTATTATTATTATTAGAGGAATAAATAAATAGGATATGCTTATTAAGGAATAAATAAATAGGATATCTTTGTAAAAGGTATTCCAATTATATAAGGAAACCTTTAGAGAGATTGCTTGAGATCTGAAGTCCCACTAGCAGGGCTATATAAGCAAGGTGCATGTCTTTCGGGGTAACAAGCAATAAAGAAAATTTATCCCAACTCTCCTGCCCTCTGCGCCGCCGCCGCCGCCAAGACGCGCCTTGCCGCCATGCAGCGCGCGCCTCCGCCTCCCTCCTCCCCAATCTACGTGTCGGTTCCGGCCCAATCTAGCTGGGTTCGGACGGTGGTATCCGGGGAGACCACCTCGATCCACCCACCACCATAGACGCCGATTCGAAGAAGGCTGCTTTGCTTTCGGGCTGCGGGGAGCACTTGAGGAAATTCGACACCCGGTTTGGACAAATTGGAGAACAAAATCGACACCCTCTCGGGCGACAACTCTCGCGGTGATCGACGCCGCCAAAGCAACTCCAGGATGCGGATAACGAGCTGAAGGCATCAATGGAGTCAGCAGCACGTGAATTCATCAAAAAACAGGCTGATGGCAAGCAACCCTTGGGAGATCAAGTCACGACAGCCGATCTGGAGAACCTGATGAAGGGCTACTTGGGGCAGAGGCCGGCGCCAGTTGCGGCGCCATCATCAAGCGCGCACGCGCTTCCCCCACCTCCAGGTGACACCTTCACAAGTCTCGCTCCCCGTCTGCACAAGCTGTCCTTCCCCACGTATGATGGCAAGGAGGATCCTCTCCCATGGATCAACCGCTGTGAGCAATTTTTTAGAGGACAAGGTACGCCTGCGACAGAGCAAGTTTGGTACGCTTCTTACCATTTCACAGGGCGGCGCCACAAACAATGATACATGAGACTGTCCCCAAGAGAAACCGGTGGCGGATTGGGCAACCTTTGCCCGATATGTCAATGAGCTTCTGGACAGCAGAGCGCCGCAACCCACTGGGCGAGCTCGCATCACTCAGGAAGACAGGCACCGTCGACGAGTACACTGAGCTGTTCCTCGCGCACGTGGCTCGCGCAAGCAACCTCGACGACATGCAGCAGGTGAACATCTATACAGCAGGCTTAGGCGAACCGCTCAAGACAGACGTCGAGATGCAGAATCCCAGAGATATGGAGACTGCCATGTCCCTTGCCAGGTCGTATGAGCGTCATCTCTCCATCCTCTACAACACCGGCAAGTCAGCACCAGCCAGGCCCAGGACGGCCACGTCGGTGGCCCCTTTGGCCGCCCCCCTAGCGCCGTCTTCGTCCACGAACGCGGCAGCAACCCGACCCTTCAAGCGGATCGACACGATGATGAGATGTCGAACGCGCAAGGGCGGCCTATGCTTCAAGCGTGATGAACGGTTTACACGAGCCACAAGTGCAAGCACCTCTTTGACATCACGCTCCTCAACGACTACCGGGTTGATTTATCCAACGCTCCACTAGCAGAAGTCAAGGAAGAGCCTGCAGACTTAATGGCCCTCTTCGGGGACCCCGACTCCCCGGCATGTGGCGCACACTCTCTCTATCTCGTTGGCATGATCTCGAGCACGGGCGTCGGCCTCATCGTCGACTTCGGGGCAACGCACAACTACATCGATCCTCGCGTGATCTTTGTGGCGGCCTCGGACACGGCCGATCTTGGCGCCGATCACGGCGAGCACCGGCTCTACCTCGACTTGCGGGCAGCCACCTTTGAGGTGCCCCTACGCATCGGACGGCGGCTCCGCCGACATCGACGCCACGTTCTACCGTTGGGCAACGGCGTCGGCGTCATCCTGGCATGCCGTGGGCGGCAAGCCTAGGACGCAGCGTGACTTGGGACTTCGTGACACATGAGATCTGATACTACCGCGGCGGATCGCATCGAACACGTTCACGTCGGCTCCACCTCCTCCGCCTTGAGGGCGCAAGACGCCTGGCTTTGCTTTCGGGTCGGGCTGGGCATTTGGCGTCCAGGACACTTCCCTCGAGGCTGGGAAAGCGTTCAAGGCATTCAACTGCCTTGGACCTCTACGACACCTCAACCGAAGTCTTCATCCAGCTCAGACAGGCTACACTGGAAGATCAGCACCTTCGCCAGATTGCACTTGACGTCACGACAGGCGAGGCTGCACCAGCATGGACACTCGAGGATGGCCTCCTCCTCTTCGACGGTCGCTTCTACCTACAGGCTTCATCTCCACTACTTCCAGATTTGCTGGAGGCCTTGCTCGGCAGCGGCATTCGACGGACGAACTACCTCGCCTTGGGAGCTTACACGGTGAGTCTACGGGAACTACACCGGCCGCCATCCCCCTTCGGGCGCCATGTGGCCTGGCGCCACCACGTCGGCCGGCCGAGTCGTCTTCCTCGGCGGCATGGATCGACTCTTCTTCTCGGTCGACAACGTCCACATCGGCTATGATGCGAAGGGAACACATCAGCTCTCGCCCTCCATATTCGACATTGGCTCCTTCATATGCGGTGCGATCTTTGAACTTAGCTGCTACCCCGCCTACTCGCAGCAACAGCACCATCTGGCGCCTTCTCCCGCTCTTCATCAACGCTCCACCAGTGGATCGCTTTTTGTTCCTGGAAAGTCCACCAAGAGAGGTTGTGCATCAGCACCTCGATGTTGGAGTACCACGGGAACTATTGCTCGCGGCTTCATGACGAGCGACTTCCGCAGCGAGGGGCGATCGACTATTGCTCGCGGCTCGCGAGCCGAGGCGGCTTCACGGCGAGGGGCGTGCGTCCATCGGTACATCTACCATGGCTACATCGGCAACCTCCACTACCTCTTAGAGTTTGCTCCAACGCGAACTAGAGAGAACATCATCCTCAGAAATCCGGTGCAGGGACGACTATTGCTGCAAGTTGAACTCATCATGCCAGGCATCACCAACCTCCACCCGGGTGTCACTGAGAATGGACTTTTATCCAAAGCGAGGGCGTGCGGTCGGAGAGGGGGGAGATGTCATGACCCAAGAAATAGGGCCCGGGAGGACAGCCCGTGAGAGGCCGGCGCCGCCCACCGGGCCTCAAGGCGGCGCCGCCGCCCCCCTCCCTTCCGCGGATTCTTCAAGAATTGATTTGGAAGATAAAAGAAGGGAATTATCTATTATTATTATTACTATTATTATTATTTAGAGGAATATATTATTAGTATTGCTATTATTATTATTATTATTAGAGGAATAAATAAATAGGATATGCTTGTAAAAGGTATTCCAATTTTATAAGGAAACCTTTAGAGAGATTGCTTGAGATACAAGTCCCACTAGCCGGGCTATATAAGCAAGGGTGCTTGTAATCTTTCGGGGTAACAAGCAATAAAGAAAATTTATCCCAGCTCTCCTGCCCTCCTGCGCCCGCCGCCGCCGCCGCCGCCGCCCTTGTAGCGCCGCGCCGCGCCGCCGCCTCCGCCTCCCCTCCTCCCCAATCACGTGTCGGTTCAGCCCAATCTAGCTGGGTTCGGCTGAACCCTTATTAGGAAATAAATAAATAAATAAGATATGCTTGTAAAAGGTATTACGATCGTATAAAAAGAAACCTTATAGAGATTGCTTAGATTACAAGTTTGGGGATATCTCATCCATAAGGGGAGACCAAGGTCAGCGTTTGAGATTTTCGTTTGGGGATTGGACCCTTCCAAGGGCGAACACTGATGCCTCGCCGGGCCAATTTCCAACTACGTTGGAGCACACGTCCTTCCCGGGAAGCTCACTGGCTAGAGACCGTGGCAAGGGGGATGCCGATGGAGCAGAGCACCCATTGTGTGTCCCAGCATCGATCCCACCGATGGACTCTCTGATTCCCACCAACGCGAACCTGTGGGAAACCCTACTTTCTGACCAAAATTTTGCTATCAAGTGCTCCTCATGCAACTGGACTGCTTTCTTGTTGTTTGCAATGAATTGAAAAAGCTTCTTCCGATGTAACCAGCCATGATACACTCATGGGAGGCATCCTCATCTTGCGACGAAATTAAGACCGAATCATGAACTGGACTTACAGAAGAACGACATACCTCATCAACGGCCGGGGCCATAGGCCCATAGTGAGTCGACGACCCTTGCGCCCTCTCACCATTTCCCAAAGAAACGGTGAATCAGATTCGGGCTCCAGCGACGAGATCATCCCTTGCCGGGCGATGAACAGTCTGCTGGATGTTGACGCCGCATCGATCGGCTAAGACCTGCAGTGAAACCTCACGTACCCGATGGATCAGCGGTGCTCAATCAGTGTCAGCAACCTTCGACGAGATGCCGAATACCCTACGACGAGATGTTTTGCATATGAAGGAGCCGTGAGGAGATACATATATGAAGCATCAAGTAACCGACTACTTCTATATATAAGTATATATGTTTTGCATCTCGCAACTCAAACTCACAAAGAAAGCTAGTGCGTAAAGAGTTCACACATGTAGGCAACAATATAACGAAGCGCTGTGAGGAGATACACTTGGCATGGTAGACACAAGGAATCTATATATGCTTAGGACTCTGATACTTGATGCTTCACACATATGCTTTAGGTGAGTCTTGGTATTATTATTTTTTTTTTAGAAAGGCGGCAAAAAGCTTTTGCCGTTATTTTATTAGACAGATAAAAAGAAAACAAGATGTAACAAAAGAAAAAAATACAATCACTTCCGGGGACCCGGTGCCAACCCAAACACCCCAAACCTACTACTTCACCAGGGTCCTCAGAAACACGACCTACTACAAGAACACTCTTCCAATCTTCGAGGAGCTGTTGCGTGTTCGAACCGAGTGATATCATCTTTACAAAGCAACGCTACTTGATTTGCTGGACCATAATGGAATCAGAACGTAGAGGTTGTTTGATGTAATCCTGTTTGGGTGATCTTTGGTCGAAGTTAATCTGTGATTCAACATGTCCCCAGCCTGATTATTGGTCTTCATCTGCTTTGACATTCCGGAGAACAAAACAAATTGTTGAGTAGTGTTGCCTGCTCAAAATTAGAACTTTCTTTCACAAGAAGATATGGAATAATTGTAATAGCATTACCAAGGACCGAAACTGAGAATGGCTGGGTACGTAGTATTATTATCTGCTCAAGAAAATTCGCCAAAGAAAACTGCTTGCTGTGTTTTTGCTAAGATGTTGACGAACTAGAACCCTAAACCATGTAGATCATAATGGCGTAGCTTGTTGCTGTCTCTGAATGCAGAGTTTAGCACAGGATGGAGAACCTTCTTAATTTTGTTGACGGCAGGTATGCACCTCCCAACAGGATGGAACTTTCACCCATCTGGGAAGGACTAGAGAGGAAGGGGGTGACGGGATAGTTGTCCTTAATGCAGCAGAGTATTTATAAAGTATATATGTATCGGTTCCATAAGAAATAAGTGAATCAGTAGAATACTTATATTGTAATTTAGTGTATATATACCGAATTACATTAAAAAATCAATTGTTACTGAATTGTCATGTGATGGTACCGAGTCGTATATGATTTTTTTTTTTTTGGATGGCATACCCTTAGTAAAAATCATAGATCCGCCACTGAGCCCAATCATGTTGGCTTCAAGTGATATGTTTGACCCCATGGATGTAGCAAATCACTTGAAGTTTTTGTATCTACTAAACATTGTATCTATTACCTTTGTTTCATACCGCTTGTCCATCAAAGCACATTCAATTTTGATAAAACCATTGTCCGTAGTTTGGTGGAATAGATATTTTTGGATGGGTGGCCTAACCCTGAAAACAAGTTGCGGACTATGAGTAACAAATTGACCTTTCAATATTTAGATAAATCTGAGGTACTAAATATGTTACAGGCTTGCTATGTGTCACAGCAGCTAGACCTTCAATTTGTCAATATAATGCCATCGAGATTGAGTTATATATAGACTCAGCTAGCTACATCCCGCACAAGTTCTATAAATATATGTGATGGGTACCTTGAGCTAAAGGCACATAGAAAGTTAAAAGCATTGGCGAAAATGATTTTATATGAAACTGCTCATGTGGCCAATTGAAATGCGCCACTCTCAGTCAGGATATACACAGTAGGCATGGTAGGCATTAGGAAGCTATGACCCGCTTCCATCCATTCTTAGTGAGGCAGAGAGCAGAGAAGGAAGAGAAGAAGGTGTGCTTCTTGTCGCTTCCTTTCCAGGATCGGTGCAAAGAACCCCTCCATGATGAACTGCGGCACGAGCATTGCCAGGATACCAATGCGCCAAAAAAGTGCAAATTTCACTTTGGAAGTCACGCTATAGCATCTTAGGAAGGTTTCATGGGGTTTTGACAACGAGTTCAGTCTCTATATTTACAAGGTCAGAGCGCGCCTTGAGCTCTGGGACAACTCGAGACAGCTGGCCTACAGGCCACGGTTTGTCTCCTACCCTCTTCTACAGTGTTCATCTCTTCTCTACCTTTGTTTCCCACATTGGACTAGCTAGGCTTGATTCGTTCGTTTGGACACCCAGCTTGGTCCTAAAGTACTTGTTGTTGGGAGCTGTCAGTCTATTTTGCCTTCCCACCTCCTTTCACTGATCTGGAGTTTTTATGCATGTCTTCAAGGTCATCTTCACTTTGCAGCCCTGCACAAGAAGATGATTGGCTCGATGGCCAACTCAGCACAGGAAAAAAAAATCGACCTTCTTTTGTTGGCGTAGAGGCCGAGCTCGGTGCAGGGTGGACGACGCGGTCGGCTTGACCTGCTGCTGCCGAGCTGCTCTGTTCCTTTTGGGCAGGGGACGTGCACCAAGCAAAAAGGAGCTGCTCGTGCTCCAAAGAAGGGCGTTGATTGCTTCCTCACGTCCTGGTGGAGATCGTTGACCTGAGCACGTCGTTCGTAGGGAGGGCCGCCTGGATGAACACGTTTGAGGCTGCAGCTGCTCCGCGTGGCAGGCCTGCTCGGGATTCAGGCAAGCTGGCCGAGCGCCTGCTCGAGGTGGGAAGGGACCTCGCCTGCCACGGTGCTGGACGCGGCCTGCAGCTTGAGCGCTCGCTGCCTGCGTTCGGTCTGGCCTGCACAAGAACAACGAACAGAGAAACACAGAAGACCACACAAGATCCAATTTCAAACGAAAATCACAGCCAAGATAAAGATCTTTGATCCAAAACGCCCAGAGACGACAGGGGAGGATTGGGGCTCCCCTTCCCCAACGAAAAAATCACCACAAAAGTCACTAATTTGATGTTCTTGGACATCTAAACAAGAACCTTAAAATTGGAGAAAAATAAAAACGAAAATAAAGAGGCAAAAGGGGAAGATGGCTGCCATCCACTACTTATGGTCCTTATTTTTTCATCCCTATTTTGCCCTTCCATACATATGAGCCAAACCACTAACCCTAGGGCTATTTTGGTCGACTCTAGGTATTTTCTGATCCGACTTGCCTCCTCATCCGTAGCCTTGCTCCACGCAATCTCCTAGATGCCGCCACGTGCCGTCCTTCCGTCCACGGAACCTTCGCCCCCGGGTTTTGAGGCCCAAACCCGGAAACCGCCGCCAGTGGTTTTGAGGGCAAACCACCAAACCTCCTCGACACGTGTCATCGCCGTCTTGATCGCCCGAAGTCGCCAAGTCATCCGAGCTCCCGCTCTGCTCGCCGCGCTCGTCGTCTTGACCCGATCGACACGGTCAGCGCCAATGGTTTTGAGGGCAAACCACCAAACCTCCTCGACACGTGTCATCGCCCGTCTTGACCACCCGAAGTCGCCAAGTCATCCGAGCTCCCGCTCTACGCTGCTGCGCTCGCTGTCTTGACCCGCTTCGACACGGTCCCGCCACGTCCTCTTGCATTCGTCGATGTCCGGTGTCGCCCACCATGGCTAGCCACCCGGCGCTCCGGTCCCTCGGTCCAAGTCTCACGTCCGTCCTTCCGCCTCCGCGGTCCCGTCGGCCCAAGACGTCCTCCTTGGCACCTTCACCTCGCCGCCTACCATCTCCGAGCTCCACACCTGTACAACACGAACCAAGAGATCGTCTTCGACACACTCCACGTGTGCCGGTGAACATAGCCGAAGCATAAAGAATAAAAGAAAATAGAGGTAAAATGTTGAAAGTTGACAATCACTCAATCACACAACTAAACACATTTGATTATAAATCAACCATGTGTTCACAAATAAGAAAACAATTATAAAAATAAATATATTTACTGAGACTTGATATGAAAGTGGATGCGGTGTCTAATTAAGTGTGTTAGTTTTAAGTGCTTAATGATAAAACAGATGGACTAGGGGTAGTCATTCCTATTGAGAAACTATATGGTTTCTATATATGTTCATTAATTAGGGTGCTAACTAAGGGGTGGTTTTCTAGAGAGACAGTGTGTGTGTACAGAAAATGGTTTCTTAAAAAATCTAATGTCAACACGGGAACCAAGATATTAAGAGATGTGACATGGAGATGATAGAGATGATATGTGATTAGAAAAAAAATATTTCGACAAAACAGTATCCGAAAGAGATGATTGGGTGGGACGGGGTGTGTAGTCCAAATGGTGGCGGGCAAGGATTATCAGCGTGCCCATATTGCGGCCCGCGGGCGCGGATACGGGTGCTGTATTTTGTGCCGAAGACGCCAGTGCGGATAGTAGGTTGTGCCCAACGGATATGCAGCGACGGGCAACAAAATACCTTACCCGCAATCCAGTAAACCCGCAAACCCGCGACATGTGGGGTCATTATTAGGAAGTATATATTCAGGCTCTAGGGTTTCCAATCCCCAATTCCCACCCCACCTCACGGTCCTCACCCAGACCCAGGCAGCCAGCGCCCCAGCTCCCGATCCCACATCGGTGTAAGGAGATACACATCGGCATGCGGGGGCTGCTGAAGCGGCGGCGACGGGGATCTTCCACGCCCGGGTCGCCGGCGGCCGGCTCTCTGCTCCTCCCCCTCGCTCCCCACTTCCAGAGGCGCCTCCTCACGCCCTACCTCGCCCGGCCGCGGGGCGCAGCGCTCCTCCGAAGATTCGTCCCGACCACCGGCTCTCCCTCCCGGCCGGCGGGATGTGCGGCGGATGGCTGCAGCGCTCAACCTCCACTCCCTATTTCCGGAGAACCGGGGCGGCGCGGCGCCCTCCCTCAATCCATCCCTCACATCTGCGGGGCCGCGGCGGCGGCGCTCCACCCGGGGGGGCGGCGGCGTGCCCTCAAAGGCGTCGTCGAGCATCGCTCTCATCTGCCGCCCCTTCGCTTGCGCGGTCGCCCGCGGCGTCGGCTATCAGCGGATCGCGGGCGCGGGCATGGTTTCTCACCCGTGGCGGTTTGCGGATGCGGCGTAGATGTTTACACGCGGTGCGGGTATGCTTAATTTATCGCGGGCACCATGCCCGTTGCCATTTTGAGTGTGTAGTGGGTTGTAAAACTTTCATCATATTTTTCTTCATAGAACATACGTACACTGAATATTCCATGGATGTTCAGATAAAGCTAAGGTAATAAATATCTTTACAACTACTTTCCACTGGTTCTGTGAATATATAGGTTGGGCATCGATCACGCAGCAGCAAACAGAAAGCTCAAGCAAAAAAAGGCAATACAGTGCACAAGAGACCAATAGGAACAAGAGCAGCTCTTCTCAGGATCGGTGTAAGGAGATACACACTAGGCATGGTAGGCACCTGGAAGCTATCAACGGGCTCATCATATGATCCGGCTAAGTTAAAAATTGGATCAAGGTATTGCACAAGATACCAGAGGAACTCCTTGAAGATGAGCCTACGACACACATGCGCAGACGGTGAAGATTGATGGATGCATAAACATCAAGTACATCGATGTGATGTGATGGATGCACTTTCATCTTCTCCACTGCATCTTTAGCACAGGAGAACCGAAAGAATTTATGTTTGCATATAGCTTAACAGATTCTCCACACATCTGCAAAATTCAAAAATTTGTCTATTGATCTCATCATCAGGACACCTCAAACATTCTTTCATGCATGGAATTCACACAAATTTCTTGTCAGTGGCATAAGGTCTCATTTTTTCTTATCATTAAGCCATTTGCTTCCTGCTGTTTGCAGAAACTCTGAATAGTTTCACGTACGACAATGCTTAATTTTTACAGCATAAATTGTGAACTGTCTTTGCGTTATGGGAAATAATCTAACCATTAATAATTAGCATTAAGAAGAGAAGAAGAACCATCAGTGCCAAATCACTTCTGTCACAACGTTAAGTATCTACAGTGGGACACCCGGCATCACCGATTTATTAGGCAGGCAGAATGCAAAAAAGTGCCTCCATGCAATAGTTGGGCCTGCCCTGCAATGATGCGTGTGATGGTGTGAAAGCGAGAGAGACCCATGATGGTTTTGCATACTGGTAGTAGGTCAGGTGATACATTAAACAAATTTACATCATATCATGGATGTTCTACTGTAACACCCAGCACAAAATAAATGAAATAAAAAAAAAAAAAAAACGCTACAGTAGCCGCGCTGCTACAGTACGGCCCAAGGCGCTTCACGTGGACAGCCTTGTGTCTTTCTTTTCCCCTCCTCCATCGTGACCTAGGAAGCAGCCGCCACTCCTTCTTTTCACGGGAAACAGAGAGGAGAGAAGAGAAGAGGAAGGAGGAAGAAAAGGACTGGGGAAGAGGAAGGGAGAGTAGGGCATTGCCGCCGCTGCCGCCGCTGTCGTCATCGGCGTCGTTCGTGGTGCCCGTTCTTCTCCCGCGAAAACTGGTTAGGGTCTATCTTCTACCTTTGGTTTCGCATCGAATCCCTTGCCTCTCTCGCTGTTTATGAGGGTTCTGCCATGTCCGGCATAGGTTGAAAGGGTGTACGGTGATAGCAGCGAGAATTATTGCGAGTTGGACGGAAGGTTGAAGAGGAGACGATGGAGTAGTCGTCGGGGATTTCATCATCGTGCTCACTGTGGTTCCCCTAGGTGAGAAGCCAAATATTAATCCCATTATTTTGATCAAGTTTCATGGATCAAAACACTTGTTTGGTTGGGGTTTTAGTGGAGTAATTCCCGAAATCAATCTTGCCCACGTTCTGGACCCGTCAGATTGCACAGTTCCTGTTAGTTGCTGTTTTCGGGCATCTTAAAGGCCTTAATAAATTTTAGGCATGTAGACTTTTTTGTAGAGGACTTCATCATGTTTCTTTTGACACCAATATCACCCCCATAGCCTTTGTAGTTTGGGAGATATGAGGAGTTAAAGTTGACTGATTTGCAGTGATGATAATCTGGACAGTTCTAGATTGAATCAGTTTTAGAATATTTAGATGAATTAATTAGATCTTATGATCTGAATAAAAGAGGTAGTATTTTTCTTTATCTTTCCAGATTGGTAAATTTTATATTAATCGAATTAGTATATCTTCAGTTATGAATTTTTGATGTCTGACATTCAGTTTTGGATGTCAGAAATATTCAGTTCTGTTCTATGGTTAATTAGACCATCTTGGAGACCTCAAATGCAAAAGTTTACAATACGAGAATTGTTTATAATGGAGTTTTACATAACCTGGTAAAGTTTGGGAATTTTTGATTATGTGGTTTAAAGTCTACATAAAAAGAGAAGTGTTAGTGCTGCTGTCTTGATCGGTAGAGAAACGGTAGACGCTTGAATGTCGGGTTTGGGGCGCTATAGTGCAAATTTGTTGTTATTTGTGCTGGTATGTTTGTGCTTGGTACTGAGATATGCTTGTGGTCAGGTGGTGCACCTCCGGATCGTGCTTAGCTCTGACCTTTTGATCTTCGTTGAAGGCAAGTAAATGTAGCGGTGGTTTGCTACCGTTTTGACTTGTTGTTTTTATCACCTACACATTATTGTCTCTATGAATGTCATACAACTAAACCTGAAACTTGTGATATTACTTTATTCACTTTGATTTAATTGTGGTCTTATTCATTTACTCATGGTGATATCATTTATTCCTTAATGCTATTGTGGTTAACCCACAATCATGAAGAAGAAGTTGAAGAATCATTGGTGGTATATATTAATTTCATTGCAGCATGCCAAGTGCATTGCATCATTCATTTGCATTGGAAGTTATGTCGTGGACCTATGGTTACGACCGTATCGTACAGCATCATGGGATGCAGCTCCACACCTTGTTGGGTGTGCAAAAGGCAGAGACATTTGCATTGCATTCATATGCATTCGCAAAGTATATTATGAAGTGATTTTGTCTATGGTTTTATGAAGCTCTATATTATTTGGTGATGTTTCAAATTGGAAGACTCTCATGTTGTTTTGATATCATATCAAATTGTATATTAAATCGATGTTTAATTCAACTTGTGATTTAAATGACTAGTCAAAACAAGTTTGCTTGCTGAGATGTTTCATCTCACCCTTGCTTTACTCAATCCAGGTACTTGATGCTTGCTTTGAAGGGAAGGGGGATTAGTTGCACGTCACACACTCCTTTTGGAGTCTTCATGTTTTTATTTAAACAAAATAATTTAGTTATCTTCACTAGACTTAAAAGTAAATGTTTAAAGAGTGGTTGTTAAACTTTCTTATCAAAGTACCTTTTATTTGAGCTAGAATGTTATTAATGCTACTTTGCTTCCGTTGGTTTTATGTATGTCTTGTTACTTGTGGTTCCAGAAAATACAGGGAAAGTGCTGCCAATTTTTTTTTATTTGTTATGAGCAGCTGTTGTTGTCGGTCTTTAGTAACATCCTAGGGTGTCTGTGAATTCTGGGGTGTTACAGTGTGCCAAAACTTGTGCCCAGCCATCGTAGAAACCATTTTGTACCACCAGCTGGCAATGTCATGCCCAGGGTGCTTAAATTAAGAGGCATTAGTGCCAAAACATGCTGCCTCCCTTGTACCTTGGTTGAGCCGGAAGGGGATGGGGTCCGATTTTGTGGTGTCCTTGCAGTTCCTCTCCATCATTTTTGAGTAATAATGATGATGATGACGATGATGATTATGGTTTAGTGGTTCATTCATTTGTCAAATTTCCTTTATGTTAGAACATATGGTGATGGTTGGTTTCCTTTATGTTAGAACATATGGTGATGGTTGGTTTGAGTTATCGTAGGCTTGTGAACAGTAAAATCTCTCTTTATTGTTAATCTATATGATTGTTGTTTCTTCGTCATACTCTGTTGTTATTTGTTTTGTTGTGGTGTAGTGCGGTAATTCTTTAGAAGATTTTGTTGTTTTCTATTTGAGTGAAGAAAATCAAAAGAAATAGAAAGAGTTAGAGTCCTACTATTTATGCCTGTCCAGATAGTGATATACTGTATACTGATTCAAACTTGAATGGAGAACACAGTTAACTTTTAATTCTCTTCAACGCTACACATTGCTCATTAATCAAATAATATATGCTGTGACCCATGCTCATGCTGTCCAGTTATGACAGCTACATTGGTATCGAAATTGGAGGAACCAGCTACAAATAAGGAACCACATAGTGCACTGAGTCATATAAGATAGCAAATGAATAGAGAAAACAATAAGGAGAGGGGGTACATATGGCTACCACCAAATAGTAGTTACAATATGCGTGAATGACCAAAGCTTCAGAAAACCATAGAGATACTACTCAAATTTGCAGTAAATAGAATAGGAGGCATTGGGAATCCAAGACAGACATTGGAGGTTATGATATGTGTAAAGATTCGGACATCAATTAGTAGAATCGAAGGAATTAGTAGTTACATGGAAGAAGCAATACTGATCAAAAGGATACCTAGTGACAAGGGAGGCTCCAAGCTTACAAGGCTATCTCTTTATGTACGTTGCTCAACATTACTCCCTAGTACGGCACCCGTTCCAAATCAACTCAAGTGTGTTGTGCTTCCATGTCTTCACGCATGAACGATGAGCCTATTACCACGATGAGGAGGAATCATACACAGTACTACTACATATATGCTACTAATTACACCCACTTTTACCAATATCAATATACAACAGGAGAAGTAACTCAAGGTGTGTGTTAGTACTATTGGGTTCATTCAAGCAACTAGCCAGGGTGAGGATGCATTATCTCTTCTTTTTTGAATCTTCTATGTGCAGGCAGCAACGGAGTGCTTGTTATACATTAATTGGAGAACAATTTACATGTGGGCCCTTGAATACATTCATAAAAGCAAAAGAAAAGGGGTTAATTCCCATAGCCTCGTAAAGGAATAGAAGCCCAATAAGGGAAAGAGAAGAAGACAATCAAGGATAAATTCCCCAATATATGGATCGGAGCACCGCCCGCGGCGCCCGGTGGCCGTTGAGCCGCCTCCGCGCACCGGTGGCCGGAGCACTGCCAGCGCACCGCCTGGCCTTGCGGCGTCTATGGAGGAGGGCGAGGCCCTGTGTGCCACCGCTCCGACTCGTGTTGTCATTAAGCAGGATGCCTCGCCTCACGCCGGTGAGGTCTCGGGCGTGGGAGGAGAGGGGGGAGGGAGCACTCGGATGTAAGAGGAAGAGGGGGACACGGAGCGGTGTCGAAGGGGAGGGTGTGCGTGGTGTCAGGTTGCCTCAGTCCATGCATAACCGCCACGGTTAAAAAAAAACACACTTCCTAAAAGATTTTATGTACGTAGTAGTGGAAGTCACTCATATTACTGGAAACTGGCGCCCCGATACACTCAAGCACACATATGCATCATGGTCACATACTTTAGAGCATACTGCTGACTGCATTTACCTGAAATATTTTTCTGTCATGCAGTCATCAGTCCATCCCTGGGCAATATATGTTGAAGCTCAGTAATAGTAATATATCACATGTCAGTTCCAGGTACTCTTGGGTGTTTTGTTTACTCAACAAGCACGCTTCTCGTGGCATTCATTTGAATATGAGATTATATATATCTGACAGCATCGATGATCCAACTTGCTGGTTTTATACGTCCGTACATCTAGCAAGCTTTACAGCTTTAGTTAACAATTAAACTACTTGATTTTGGACGTACATAAGCATTTGCTTCTTGCTTTATTCCATTCCATTTTCCTTGCATGGATGCTTGTAATATGGCTTGTTGTTCCAAAGTAATTGGGGGTTTCTGTGCACTACAACTGCTCTCTGTGAGAATGTGCATTTCATAGGAAAATACAAGGAGATAGATCGATTAGCAGCAGAGGAACAGATACAAAATCATTTAAAAACGAAGGGTGGGAGGATATGGTGCACTGTAGTCCATGCCTTTCGCATTATATTGTGCTCATTACTTACCCCTTAATCATATATTCTTTTATCGGCTATATAAAAGTACAAAACACACACACAGTTCGCGATGATGATAATATATATGTCGAACATATGCAAACCACTAACACCTAAAGTTCATGCAGACAAATTTGATGACTCCCTGCTGACTATATTTGTGCAATAAAAAACGTCACTTACGTGCCTAATTAACCATAAAATATAATTATTTGTGTCGAGGACCTCATGATCAGGATGTGATAGTGCTGCTTTTTGCTCATAGCGAAATGTTAGGCCACCAAATGGCACTAACATTACAGGAAACGTGAATTGTCCTATGGGTGACAGAGCGTTTCTGTGCGTTTTTCCAGTACACACTGGAAAAATAGTCATTATTGTGTTAGTCTTTAAAATCCCGACAAAAAAAATACTGCCTGACAATACCCTGTTGATTTTGTTAAAACAAATGGGAAACATAGCAAACATTCTGTGAGTTCACGGATTATTACTCATAGAAACAATTAATGCCTCTATTGATTTGGCGTTGGCGCCTTCCATTGAATGGCAAACATATTGAAAAAAAAAAAAAAGGGAAAACCTAAAACCCCGCAGCCTCACGGGAGCATCCTTGCACATGCACCACCACCCCCGATTCGCCGTCTCAACGCCCCCTTTTTCCCATAGTGCCAAGTTGCCGACGCGGCTTCCTTCATACGGCTCGTCCCGGCATCGCTCGGCTGTGTTGAGCCTCCCCTGAAGCCACAGTACGCCCCTTTGCACACCCCAACCCGACCACCCAGGCAACTCGGCCCCATCATGCCCGCTCTAGCTCCACCTAGCTAGCACGATGTCTGCTGATTTGTAGCGGTGAGCTCCCGAAACACCACGTATGTGTGTCCCTTCTATTCACCTCCCTTTTGTATAAAAATTGAGCACTGCAACCGTAATTTAAGCTAGTTTTCTATTTGGCTATTTGTTGAGCAACACCAGGTCACTGAAGGGGTGACGCTGGTGACGGATGTTGGGGACGCTGCGGCACCGCTCACGGCGCCACAGGGTCAGCAGTTGGAGACCGGCTCCTCACCAAGCACTCATGGCGTGCCTGTGGCACCGGTGGCCGGGAAGGCAACCGCCCGCATCCCCGCAACGACATCGCGGCGGGATGCCTAGGCCACGGCCAAGCCTAGCCTCGCCGAGGTAAACCACTTCGTCGACTCTCTCATGCTCCCTCTAGAACAACCACTCATCCACTCGCCGCCAAGAACTCTAAATAGCAATTAGTGACTTAGTGTTATGATGTTTGGGCTTCATGTAAGCATGCATGACCTTTAATATTCTTGTGTATATGTCACAATCAATATCATGGCTGGAATCCATAATAAAATATTTATATAAATATCATGTGCTAGCGAGTAGAATCATGAAAACTGGTGATTATTGCAAAGCATTTTTTTTGTTGGCAGCAAAAAATTCCTTGAGGGTCAACCTCCAAGGAAATCACAATTAGCTCGGCAGTCAATGATAGCCAAGAAAAATCACAATTTTCTTGGAGGTCAACTGTAGCCAAGGAAACAACTATTTAATTGACGGCCTGCCCACCCTCAAGGAAACTACTTTCCTAGGCGGTTCTATCATGACCATTTGGCAAATTAAATCAGGCACTGATTTTCTTGGCGGCTAGCCTCCAAGGAAATAATCCTTGAGCGTTGAAATTATCGGGGCAAGTAATTTCCCTTGCCCTCTATTCTTAAGTGTGTTTGCTTGAAGGTTTATGGTCAAGGATCGTTTCCTTGACGGTTTTTTCGCCTCTAGGCAATTTAGGATTCTAGTAATGTAGGAAGTAGCTTGTGATTTGATTGACAACATAATGTTCAGTCCATATGTAGCAATTGCTTTTGGGGTGTGTTTAACACCCCAACTTCCTCCCCAAATTCACTATGCAAAAAAAAGATTCCCCATCACATCAAAATATAGGATATCTACTAAATGTAGATGAAATCAAGTAGTTTAGATATGCATTGCGAGACGATTCTTTTTGATTGATGATAGGATAATATTTCGAAACGTCTTTCCATACGATGAAACATACCTGTCACATCCATCCAAATTTCAACCCCAAATTCGGGGCTCCAAACACACCCCTTGGGTTGGCTTGCGCAGATCAGCGTCTGATACTTTGGTATGTATACACACTTACATTTTTGTTGTGAAAGGTGACAGACGAGACGATGGTATAGCAGGGCCCACTTCCTGTCACCCGTTCGTCACTGGTTACCACTGCATATCCATGGCAGTCCGATTTGGCATCTATAAATCTGAAGACATGCAGGGAAAGGAAGCCAGGCAACCAAACAGTGAGGGCGCTGAGCCCAGTTGCTCACTCTGGCTGCTGCTCTGGAGCTTGTCAACTGTGTGCAACCAGAGCAATGGAGGCGAACGGAAGCAAGTCCGGCCCCTTGCCCCCGAGGAACGCCGAGGCCGTCACCCACCCCAAACCGCCAGTCCATCCCCCGGTGAGCCTCCGGCCGGCTGGCCGCCCGCCTCTTGTCCAGCTAATTCGCTCACCGACGAGGCGGAGCACTTCGAAGACGTGATGGATTTTATGCATGCATGCGTTTGTGATGCAGGTCCCGCCGCCGCGGCGGCGTAGCGAGGTGGTACTCCCGCCGCTGGAGACGCAGCAGCTCCACCAGCATCCTCCAACAGGGTTCCGGGCAGTGCAGCAGCCCGTTTCCACCAGCCCTGCCGGCCTCGCCGCCAGGTAGCTCGGGCGTCCCGACGACCACCGCCGCCGCGACGACTGACTCCGCCGACCTCCGGAGGCAGGCCATGGCGAACGCGTCGCGCTTGCCTGGACCGCACCGCCTCGCCGCGCAGGACACGGGCAGCAACAGCGTCCGCTTCACACCCCCGGACAGGGAGGCGATGATGTTCCGGTCGCAGCCCATCCCTCGCACGCCTCCCGCCGCACGGCTCGCGAGCAGGGCGGTGAACTGGCGCGCGGATAGGCATCGCTACGACTCGTTCAAGACGTGGTCCGGGAAGCTGGAACGGCAGATCACCCATCTGGCCGGCGGCTGGCAGGAGGACGATGTCGACGACGACGGCGAGGACGACGGCATCGGCAGCTACAGCCACCGCACCCATGCCACGTCCGTTCCCGAGGTCGACCGGTTCTACGCCGCGCTGGAAGGGCCGGAGCTCGACCAGCTCAAACCATCCGAGGACCTGGTGCTACCGTCGGACACGACATGGCCGTTCCTGCTCCGGTTCCCGATCTCGGCGTTCGGTATCCCGATGGGCGTCAGCAGCCAAGCTATCCTCTGGAAGGTCATCACTCTCTCGGTGCCGACGACGTTCCTGCACGTGACCTCGAAAGTGAACCTCGTGCTCTGGTGCATCTCGGTGGCGCTCATGGCCGCCGTGTCCGCCACGTACGCGTGCAAGGTGGCGCTCTACTTCGAGGCGGTCCGGCGCGAGTATTACCACCCGATCCGTGTCAACTTCTTCTTCGCGCCGTGGGTCATCTTCCTCTACCTCGCCATCGGCGTGCCGCACGCCGTCACGCACGCGGCCGTGCTCCCGCACTGGCTCTGGTACGTGCTCATGGCGCCGCTGCTCTGCCTGGCGATCAAGATCTACGGCCAGTGGATGTCCGGCGGGCAACGGCGGCTGTCCAAGGTGGCTAACCCGTCCAACCACCTGTCGCTGCTGGGCAACTTCGTCGGCGCGCAGCTCGGCGCCACCATGGGACTCAAGGAAGGTCCGGTCTTCTTCTTCGCCGTCGGCGTCGCGCACTACGTCGTGCTGTTCGTGACCCTGTACCAGCGGCTGCCGACCAACGAGACGTTGCCCAAGGAGCTCCACCCGGTGTTCTTCCTCTTCGTGGCGGCGCCCAGCGTGTCGTCGGTGGCCTGGTCCAAGATCACCGGCGAGTTCGGTCTCGTCTCCAGGGTGGCCTTCTTCGTGGGGATGTTCCTGTACGCGTCGCTGGGCGTGCGCATCAACTTCTTCCGCGGGTTCAGGTTCTCGCTTGCGGCGATCCGCTACTCGGCGGAGGTGGACAACGCCTTCACCAAGGCGCTGTGTGTCGCGCTGTCCGCGGTGGCCACGCTCACCGTGGCGGCGCTCCTCGCCACCACCGTCGTGCACGCCTTCGTGCTCCGGAACCTGTTCCCCAACGACATCTGCATCGCCATCACCGAGCGCAAGGTGAAGCCCATCATGGAGCTGCAGGAGAGTTGTCACGGACACGATGATATAGAGGCCACCGATGCCGCCGGGGCCACAGGAGGAGCTCGAGCTCAAGCCTGAATATTGAAGCACAACTAAGTGTTTGTCAAGGTGTCCGTACGTCTGCATGTGCGCTGTGCTTTTCTAGTGTTTGTGACAGAGTCACGAAATAAGTGACAATTGTTTTCCAAAAAAAAAGTAACTAATTATCTTTCTATTATAGTTAGAGGGCTTCTTTTGAGCATTCACTTTGGAACATCTTAGATAAAATACTTGCGACAAACATCATAAAACTGATGAAACATTTGGAACATACACTTTCAACATGTATATCCATTGCCACATATTCAACATTTAGATCTACTTTTGCAACCTTCATATGAAATATTTTTAACATATTTATAAAATATGTGAAACACTTGAAACATACGCGTATAATATGTGCTTTGAACACATCTACCTGGCCCTACACTGGAAAAGGCTGCGGTCGGTGGTTGCGGTGCCAGTGGCAAAGCGGTCCTAGCGATGGTTTGCGAGCGACGATAGGGTAGTGTGGTGGAATGGCGACCGGGCTCTCAGGGTGGCTAACGAGCCAACTCGGCTCGTTAAGAGCGAACTTTTTTTTATTTTTGACACTTATTTTAAAGAAAAATATATTTTTAACACGGATTGAAAACATATTCCAGGAATAACCTGTTTGGCCGCGCCACATCTTGATGCGCGGCGCGCAGGGAGTGCATGCCTGCATGCTACAGTCCTGTTTCTGCTCGGTGCATGCTACAGTCCTGTTTCTGCTTGGCCGCTCGCTGCAGTTCAATTGGGAGGACCTCTCTCAGATGTCACGTCACCGTGCTTGTGACACGAAAGGCAGGTGTTGTGGCCCGGTGTGCTACTAGTTGTTGTTGCATGCGCCAGAGAGGGAGAGGTGATGTGAGAGAAGAGAGAGAAGAGAGATGGGTGATGAGAAAGGTAGGGGCTAGTGAGAGTTGTAACTATGGCCCTCTTTGGCGGGGATAATATTTACCACTCTGCCCGGCCCGGCTTCTCCTTCTGGCACTGTGACGACTAGTTGCTGTAGTGAGGAGCCGTTTTGGTTATCGAGGCAGAGAATGAATTGGGAAAGCAAGAGTTGAAAGAGCCTTTGGAGCAGCAGGAGCCCATTTTTGCAGCTCCTCCGGCTCCGCGCTACAGAACAGCCACAGTACCGGAGCCGGAGCACCCTGGAGCCCCGCCAAACACAGCCTATATATGATATACGATACTGTTCTTTTCGTCCCATAATATCTGTGGTTTATGATTTAAAACAAAACTTTAATAAAAAATGTGAAGTCATTAGATTCATTACGAAATGTAGTTTTTTAATAACTTAATTTGAAGTCATAAATGTAAATAGTATTTGATAAAAATTTGGTCAAACATGGGTTCTTTTTTGATGACATGTAACCCATACTTACAATTATTGTGGAACAGAGAGAGTATTGCGCACACATCCCATCATCCTCTCTCCACATGCAGGCAGCAGCACATATCTTCTCTCTCACATGCACGGCACTGCATCCCACCCCCCTCTCTCACGGGTCACAATCACAGTACGCTCTCTTTTCTGCAAGCTTCTCTTTTTTTCTTTTCCAGTTAAGTGAGCTCAGAAGGACATGGCACTGCCGCGCCGCAGATCAAGGCGTACCAGTGCCGCGCCATGATCTGTGGCGCGACAGGACCCGCCACGTCAGCGTGGACCCCATGCAAAGGTGCCACGGGTGCCACCCTACCGGCGCTACATGCATGGCGCGGTAAGATACAAATGCCGCAAGATCAAGATGTGGCGCCGCCAAACAGGTTATTCTTGGAATATGTTTTCAATCCGTGTTAAAAATAGTTTTTCTTTAAAAAAAAGGTTAAAATTAAAAAAATTCTTAAGAACTCGGCTCGTTTCAACTCAGCTCGTTTAGATGTTGGGTCGGCTCGGCTCATTAAACAAACGAGCTGGAAGAGCAACTGGAGAAGGCGACCGGGCTGGCGGGCTCGCGCTGGAGAAGGCGACTGGCAGGCGACGCGGCGGAATTGGCCGCAACGGTCTAATGGCGTAATGGTGAAAGCTGCAAGGGACGAGTACAAAGGGGAATGGGTCCATTTTTTCTAGATGGAGAAGGCTTGTGTGGAGCAGGGCTATTGGGCTGATCCGCAAGCAAAAGAAGGAATTTCCGGACGGACGGAGGCCCAGAAAGCCGATAGCTAGCTCTAAGTCTAACCACCATAGCTGTTGGAACGCTCTGCCTCATTTGTCCCAAGAGAATTGGTACCAGTGCTTTGTTGGCTGTTCACTGCTGAACCATGATAAACTGTGAGCACAATGCATATGTGGCTTGCTGTTTATTGCAGTCATTCAACGCTGAAATACATGCGTCCTCGTGTCGTTCAGGCAGCATATCGATCGTTTTACCGCTTGTAAAGTTGTACTTTTGTTTTCAGTTATGCTCCATTATTGTTCCATTTTTTTGTTTCTGCATACATTGATGAAATTTAGCCAAATTCATCTCTTTTAAATACACATCTTTTATCTGAAGTGTTATGCTGTAGTGTCACGCATCTGTTCCTTAAATAATATGTAATCTATTGATATATATCAAGCAAGGTGTAGTAAGTCGTTTTCTAATATGCTTGTAATTTTCCCTAGGCCAAATGTACCGATGTAATTTTCTGGTTTAAACGACCCTTTGTTTTAACAATCTTTTCTCTGTCTTCGTAAAATTCCGTGTAATGCTAGGCATGTTCTAGCTAGAGAAGGAAATTAAAAGGTTCAGAGATATGCCGAAAAACACCATGCATGACAGTATACCACTACAGTCCAAAAAAATCCTACCAAATGTTTAAAAACTGCCACTTCAACTGGGGAACTTGCTGATAATTAACTGAAACAGGACATGAAAACTTGAAACTCCAAAGGCTCCAAACTGCCACTTATACATATGTTGTTCATATATATAAACAAAACGCCGTTTCGCGTAGGCTTTGCCGTAGGCCGTAACAGTGCTGCCCACAGAAAGGAGCCGTATCCCGTCACCGTAGCACCCCCTCCGTGTCAACTCTTTCCCGTGTGCCCCTTTCCCGTGAGCGGGGGCACACGGGAAGACTATGCCGTGAGCCCCACATCGGCTCACGGGAAAGGCCCTTTCCGGGAAAGGACATGAATCTGATAGTGCATCCCCTCTCTTTGTGTTTTCATTCCTGGGTCATGCAATTTTTTAGGATATCTTAATTTGAAGCACTTCGGTTGTATGAAGTTTTAGGTGATCAAGGAACGAGGTGTACTCTCGAACTTTATTCCAAAAATTATCATGAGCCCAAGGCAATTGAAATTTACGAAATCATAGTTGTAATCATTTGAAATTTACGAAATCATAGTTGAAATATACACACACACAAACCCAAAGAAGTATCCTTACATCAGAATAAGCTTTAGTTCATATATTTAAAATAAAAAAGAAAACGAGTATATTTTTTCATGAACATGCACGAGATCTACACCCAGAACTTTAGAAATTCGTTCTGCAATTTCGATGGTTCTATTCAATTTACAAAATTACAAGCTACCTCAGGGTGGCATGACCCAACATGCCACGATCTTTGTAGCATGCTAGTTAGTCTAAACCTCAGTAAGATGAGATTGGACTTATCAGCATAGTTGATCTTACAAACCAGGGTTCCACATATATTTTTTTGAGGGAAGGGTTCCACATATATTAGCAGTATGCCGAAATGTTGGGTTTGTTTTTATTGTTCCACTGATGGTCATAATCTTGATAAGGCGATTTCGGTTTGGCATCACTGTAATTTTGCAGAAGTATGCTACTATTTCTAGCAAACCATTTTTATTCATGAACAGGAAAGAGATACACGTACGTTAAAGAACAGCACACACAACTACTAGTTGATCACAAATAGTGAACAGAGAACATAACAGCAGCCAGAGCACCTCTGTTTTCTTTTCTCTACAAGGACGACTGCCTTTACTCTTGGTACTAAAATGTCAGCACGACGATACTTGCTTCGATCCCCGCGCTGGCATGCCTCCTCTCCATACACAATTATTCCGAGTTGATCGATAACCCCCATGCATTCCTAAAGATCCTGGAACGGATTCTGACAAGAGATTTTTGAACTAATTAATAGCCATCAAGAATGAAATGAACAAAACAAAACAGTGTGAAAAGAAAACGTTGCAGCAATGGCAATTGTCTGTACCTCCGCCTGACCAGCTTTCTCCATACTCTGCTTGGTCAAGTGGGAGACCCAATCTCGCAGGGCGTCAACGTAACTGCATGCAAACGAGAGAAATAAAAATCAATCACAGGAAGCATGCATCAACCACTAGAATTCACACAAGCTGCACGCATTTCAAATGGCGCGGATTAGAGGAGAGGAGACATACGGATTGTCATCGTCGAAATCCATGTAGCCGCTGCCGCTGCCGCCGTCGCTGTCCTCGCCGGGCTTCGTGGTGCCGACGTTGTTGCTGAGGCGGTTCAGCCAGTGCTCCTGCTCCGGTGTGGCACGAACCATCCTGAGCGGGCCGGCACCGAGCGGCTCGTGTGTCTCCGCGTAGCGGTCCAGCCACTGTGCCTCCTCCTTGTTCGCTTGCCGAATCCTCATCCGGATCTTCTTCTCCGGAGTTTCCGCTGCGGTAGCAGCATCAGCTGGGGCGAGAGCAGCAGCTTCCAGCAGCAGGAGGGAGATCAAGATGGCCTGGGCGACGAGGGACATGTGGTGAAGAAGCCGAGACATCTTGAGCGCCAACAGCCTAGCACATGGATTGGCACATAGGAAGGGCACAGCATTATATGGAGAGATGGAGAGATGTTAGTGCAGTTTACAAGCAATCAAGCATGGCAGTGTCACGCGGCACATGCCTTTTACCAGCTCCGCGTGAGTCCTCAAGAAAGTACTGGACGCCCTGCAGCAGCTGTCTGTGTGTAGTGTTGAATCCATGTGGCTGGCATGTTTCAACTGCAACAACTGTGGGCTGAACTGAATCCAGAGCTGGCATGCAGCCATATATGTGGCGGGATGATCGATCACATGTATGTTTTGTACAGCAATGTAATATTGCAGAAGCAGCAGCCGCCGCCCAACAGGCTGTGGTCTTCCTTTGACTGGCCAATCATTCATTAAGTGTAAAGTACAGTATTGTGGTATTTTCTGAACGGTCTGACTGTTACTAGTGGGGATTAATTGTTGATTCAAACATTTTGGCCCGCTCTTTTCCTGACATGTGAGGTGAGGTGCTACTGCAACAGCTGCAAAACTGCCGCTTCTGCATGTTTAATACGCTGAGGTGTGCACTTGTTGACCGGTATATAGCCACTACACTGCGTGCAGCTTTCTACATACAGTACAGATAAAGTACTGGTAACTTGGAAAAAATTGTACGATTCATCACACGCAAGGCTGCCATGCCATGATGCCCTCACTCTACGTTGGATCATACATTTTTGAAGTAATGGGATATCTTAATTCAATCCGTTTCGGTTGTATGTAGTTTTATAGGTGATCAAGGAATGAGGGTACTCTCCAACTTCATTCTCAAAAATTATCATGACTTTAAAACAAATAAAATTTACGAAACCATAGTTCTAATTTTCAAGGCCTCGATCTGCACTCCGCGCTACGTCCTTCGTGCCTGCCGCCATCGGGATCCGCTTGAGGAGGCCACAATCCACCGGATGCACCCTCGATCTGTTTTCCCGCCGTGTCTTGCACACCCTCCGCCGTCGGGATCCACTCGAGGAATCGTCTTGCTCGAGGTAGGAGGCGCCGCCGCTTGAGGAGGTGACCAGCTCGGGGTAGGAGCCGCCACCGCTTGGGGAGATCGGTCATCACAGCGCCAATGGCCACGCACGGCCGGGAGGGGAGGGAGGGGAGGGCCGTCGCGTGGCCAACACTTAGGGAGGTGGGAGGGGCGGTGCCTAGATTGTTGGGAGGGGGGGCGGCCGCCGAAGACGCGAGGAAGAGGCGCCGCCGCGGCCTCTCATGGGAGTCACGCACGCTAAGTCGTGGGGAGCTTAGAGTGTCAAAGAGGGAGAGATTTGTTGAGCTTGCATTTTTCGTGGTGGGCTTTTAAAGGTGTCCGCCACTGATAATTTTCATTTTCCATGGAGGGCACATTAAACTGACACACGAGTGCTAGAGGGACATGACCATACTGCATATCAACGAGTGCTCAGTTTCATTAGTGCTCAGTTTCTTTATTAGTTTTCATCAGTTTCTAATCCAAAAACAAATGCTAGGGATACTATATTCATGGAGCTACTGGTTCTGGTTGAACTCGAAGTGTTAGGCTTGGTTGCACTTGGCGTTGGCATATATATTTTGTCGGCAATATCCACGTGCTCACACACTCCGTCTCTGACAGCGGTGTCGGCGTCGGCGAGGTCTTTCTCCTCCTCGTTCGTCCCCCGATGAGCTCATCGCCCTTTCCTTCCCAACTCTAGTGGATATAGAAGGGCCGGCCTGGAGGTGGGGAAGGAGACCGGGCAGCTAGGGGCCCTGGCGGCGGTGGCCTAGCCAGGGAGGGGCCACGGTTCCATGGTTGAAGGGAGAGAGTCGCCGTAGCCAGAGGTCACCGTCGTGGGATTGAGAGGGCTACACTACTACAGCTTTTATTAACCGTGACGGTTTTTTAGCATTTTCCGTGGCGGTTTTTTAACCGCAAAGAACGTAAGGTTACGGTTAATCGGGCGATTAACCGTTGCGGTTATTAAAACCGCAATGGTTAATATCATTAACCGTGGCGGTTTTCTTTAAATAACCGTCACGGTTAATGATATTAACCGTTACGGTTTTCTTAAAATAACCGCAATGGTTAATGAAATAAAAAAAAAAAAAAAAAGAAAATCGAGATCTGAAACCCTAACGGGCCCAGATCTGGGCCGCCGGGCCCGTTAGGGTTCTGGTGCCGCCGCCGCCACCATGGCCGGATCCGGTGGCATAGAGGCCGGATCCGGCCTCCCCACCGGCTGATCTGGAGGGGAGGGGAGAGGAGGCGGCCGCCGCCGCCGGGATGAGGAAGGGCCGCCGCGCCCGTGATGAAGACGCTCCGGCCGGCCCTCCCGCGCCGGATCCTGCCGCCTCCTCGTGCCGCCCGCCGGATCCCGCGCTGCCCACCCCGGCCGCATCCCGCCGCCGCTGTCCGGATCTCGCGCTGGTGGCCAGGACCTCGCGCCGCCGCCAGTCGGATCTCGCCCGTCTGGCCGCCGCCGCTGCCGCGTCGGGGAGCCGGGGTCTCGTGCTCGCGTCGGGGGCCTGGGTCGTCGTGCTCGCGCTGCCGCCGCCGCCGAGCCTCGCCCCCGCGAGCTCCCGCCGCCGCCGCTGGGCCACGGCCCCGCGCGCCGCCGGGGTCCCGCGATGCCGCCGCCGCGCCGCCGCCGAGCACTCACGAGAGAGTGGAGGTGAGGGAGAGAGTGGGATGCCGCGACAGGAACGGGGGAGAGAGTGCAGGTGGCGGCGTGTTTTGGTGGTGGTGGGGAGAGAGTGGGAGGGCGCTGGGAAGTTAGACTGAGAGAGATACTGGACACAAGAGAGTTAGGGTTTCTATTATATACTACATGAGTGGTTATCGGGCTGAGATGGCCCATTTGGATTTTAGATGGGCCTTATTAACCGTTGCGGTTATTTAAAGAAAACCGCAACGGTTAATTGATTAACCGTGGCGATTATTTAAAAGAAAACCGCCACGGTTATCGGTAGATAACCGTGGCGGTTATTTAAAAGAAAACCGCCACGGTTAATCTATTAACCGGTTTTTTGGTCGGCCGCGACTGATCCGACCATGATTAATGGTGACGGTTTTTATAAAAACCGCCACGAAAAAATACTTTGGAAACGTCGCGGAAAATCAATTTTGTAGTAGTGCAAGAATGGCGGTACCGCCGCGGTCTTTGCCGGATTTCGGCGGCCACTAGTAAGAAAACGTTTTCCGTGGCGGGCGGAATTTGATTTTTGCGTGGCGGGCATTTGAGCCCGCCACCCATGAAAGGCCACGGAAAATGGTGAATATTTCCGTGGCGGACTACGATGCCCGCCACGGTTTTGAACCCGCCACCCATGAAATGCCACGGAAAATGGTGAATATTTCCGTGTGGCGGGCTACGATGCCCGCCACGGTTAATGGATTAAGGTAGTGGCGGGCTCATTACAATGCCCGCCACGGGTCAAAATAAATAAAAAAATAAAAAACCCTAGACGGGGCCGTAGAGCCCATCCATGGGCCCGCCCGAGCCATCTAGGGTAGAAGCGTCGCCACCGTCGTGCTTCTTTGCTTGGCGCCCGCCGCCGCGATGGATCCGCGCGCCGCCAGGCCGTCGTGCTTGTTGTTGTAGGAGTAGAGGATGAGCGGTGGCCCGCCTCTGGTACCTCCCATTTGTGGATCCGTGCCGTGGAGGCCCGCCGGGGCTGCCGGATCCGTCTTGTACTTCGCCGCCATGGATCCATCTTGCCGCCGGCCGCCGGATCCATGCATGTATTTGGATCCGTGCCGCCGCCGCTGTGGATCGCGCCCCGCCGGAGATTCGCCCCGCCCACCGCCGGAGATCCGCCCGCCGCCGGGAGATCGACCCGCCGCCCTCCATGCCCGCCCTCCACCCACGCCTTGCCGGGCCGCCGTAGTGGGAGGAAGAGAGAGAGGTCGAGTGGCGGGAAGGGGAGGCCGGAGTGGGAGGGAGAGAGAGGCCGGAGTGGGAGGGAGAGAGGTTGGAGTGGAGGGAGAGGGCGAGAGGGCGAGGGGCGGCAGCGCGGCCGGCTCTCTGTCGCCGCGGAGAGGAAGGGCGTGGGGAGAGATGCGGGCGGGCGAGGAGAGGAGAGAAGGGTGTGGTGAGATGAGTGCCCCAAAACCCTAAGCTGCGCTTATATACATGTAAGCACATTAACGGGCCTTCCCGGGCCTCACACGGTGCCATGGGCCTAAGTTTTTTTAGTGGCGGGCTTTATGGGACGCCCGCCACGGAAAAATCGATTTTCCGTGGCGGGCATCCTAACGTGTCCGCCATGGTTAATATGTATTTTCCGTGGCGGGCATTATAACGTGCCCGCCACGAAAAAAAAAACCGATGTCTCGTAAAAATTATTTCATTACTAGTGGGCGATGGACGACAAGGTGGTGGTGGGCCATGGGGGCCACTCAACAGCGATGAACGTGCGGTGAAGGAATTGCTAGATGGCTTGATGGCGAGCGCGGCACGGGGAGGAAGAAAACTCACGCACAACACATCACAGCTTAATTGCTTCCTGACTTAAAACCCAAAATGTTGAAGCCCCTTTGCCACCTTTGTTCTTTCTTTTATGAACACAAGTGTAATACACACATAGTGCCGTCCTCCACCTCGTGTTATTGCAGGTTACATGTCTGCCATACAGAGAGATGGCTGACAGTAGTAGTGAGAAAAGGGTTTAGTGGGGCATCCTTTAGGCCTTGCTGTCGTTGTAGGAGTTCAGATCTGCATGAGTGTCCTTGTAACGCTGGGACAGGTACGCAGAACAGAGGTGATCGGAGGGAACCTGGACAGTGAACAGGCAATGCTATTGTAAAGATTTGGAATTTAATAGAACGGACATATATATCCTGCTGAACAGCAGATGGCTAGCTGCCTGGCTTTATCCATCTGAGGGGCAAAAGCTTACTTTGGAGGATTTGATTCGGATTTGCAAGTCGGCAGACACTCAACTACGCAGTCGTGGCTTGGTTCCACAAAGTAGGCTATCTGTTCCAGACAAGGCAAACACCGCCATTGAAATCAACTAATTCAGAGCATATTACCATATATATGCTTCGTTTCAATGCAACTGGAACAGGGAAACAACTTAAGGACTGGTGTTTTTCTTTCTTTTTGTTCTTTTCGTCTGGCAATACTTCAGGTTACAATAATATACATAACTAGGCAGCCTACCAACTCAAAATGAATTTTTCTACATAACAGAAGAAACTTACCGAGTAGCGTTCTCGCCCATCTAGGACCACTCGATGTAAGGTTGACCTAAATGTATGAGAAATAATTATGTTATATCATGAGAAAACAGTAAATACTAGTAAACAAAGCATAACAACCACTATTTTCTTCTTCAAACTGACAGCTTGGTGTCAAAGCAACACCATTTAATTCTCCCAAAAATAAGCAACTGCTAGTATCCAGATCCTATTAAGAAGTACGAACTCTTTATTGTAACAGAGGCCGGTTGGCTCCACTGTGGGGAACCCCCTCACAGTTTTTTTCCATCAAAAAAAAAAAAAAAAAAAAAAAACAGAGGCAGATTGGCCTACCTGAAAATGCCGTTACTCCACCTTTCAAGCATATCACCGAGATTGACGATAAATCCTCTGAAAATTAAGGTCCAAACACATTATGAGATATGATTACCAGCGTGAACTTCATACCTTTACTTGCCAAAGACATGACTCGGTGGAAACATAAAGTAATTTAGATTAATAGGCTTTACCCTTCCACAGGAGCTACATATTCCCATACTTGAGGCTGAGCATTCTTGTCCTTACATATCTGCAGAATCCAAAAGGGTGAAACCCAGTTGAAACAAATCCATGTAAACGCATTAGAGAAGGTATTGCTTCAAGATGTATTACTTGGAGTCCAACTACATCATCAGTTGCTAGGAGAGTTATCAGGCCATAATCTGAATGGGCACCCGCTCCAAAAAACACCCTTTGAAGGATTTGACACTTTACCTGATGATAGAAAGAACATCAAACAACAGAATTTGTTATGTTCCTTGCAGGTAAATACCATTTGACATGAAGGAATGACCTGTTTTTGTCCACCTTCATAGTGCAAGAGCCTTAAAGTGGCTATAGGCTCGCCAAGCATTTCAGGTCTATCAAAGAAGTCCACGTCTAGATCTAGAGCAAGAGCAATGATCCTTGCAACTGATTTTGCTACTCTCCTGAAATTTATAGAATACAGATCAGATCAGAACAGTAAAAGCTATGATTCAAGAAACTATAAACTTTATTACCATACATAAATTGTCTAGATATGAGCATATTACCATACATTCATAATCCACTTTATCAAATTTAGAGCTAAATTAGAGCCAATTAGTATAATAAATGTGCGCTTCTATAAGTATCAATTTTAGAAGTCAAGGAACAATGAACTCACAACGCCTCCCTGTGATATTGCTCCATCACTTCTCTCCATTTTGGTAATACTTCTGAAAGGAACAATGTAGAAACACAATGTAATGTCATGATAATCACCAAAGTAATCATTAAAGGAATCAGAATTTAAATGACGGTACTGGAGCAAAGAAGGATATACTGTTAAACCGGTGTACGAGGTTGTAAGTACAAAACTGAATGATTCATGAACAGAAAAAACTTTATTCATGAGTCATTCAGTTCTGTAAATGGTATCTCAACAAACAGGAAAGACTTTACCTTTAGAAGGCCACTGATTTGGACCATAAAATGGCCTGTTTGCTTCTGGATCATCTGCAGGTACCTCAACTCCAATATAATATCCTTCCTTGTAGTCACCTGAAACAGATTATAGAGATGATGAGAATGTGTAAAATATGGATCTGAAAATAGTACAATACATAAACGTAGGACATCCAGATTAAAGTGTGATTTTTTCAGTGCAGTTGCCGTTAGATTTATTATTTTTTTAAAAAAGATGTCATGCTTTTGAAATTAATACTGTTACAACCTGACAAGATTTTTCATCACTAGCAGTTGTCAACCATAGATGGCCCATGAAAACTAGATTTATGTGCCGCAACAAGAGTGGAGTTTGAATAACTTACCATTCACTTGATTTTCAGGATCAAGTATTTCATCTAGCATGGGTGTGTACCCTCGATTCTTCTTCGTCTCGGAGAAGCTTCATTTTCTCACTCTGAGGAAGGTCAAAGAACTTCTTGCTCTGGGCAAAAACTACATCCATGAACTCTTGGCTTATCCCGTGATCCACAACATAGAAGAAGCCTGAATCCAGGCATGCCTACCAAACAAAAACATTGCTTTCAGGAAGAAGAATATGATACAGAGCTGTTATAAGAACAGAGCCAGCAAAGATATTTAATACTCAAGCATCAGCTGTGAAACATGCAAACTTTAATATCATGCACACTAGATTTTTAGTGGTTCAAGACTAAATTATAGCCAGTCGAGGCAACAAACTGAACAAAGTGTGGCTCCAGAAACAAGTATCAGAAAATCTAGAACATAGATGCACGCTATATATCACTGTCTTACTATTTACCAATTCCAAAATAACATGCCAACAAACAGTAACATGCATTTATATGGATTGTGCCATAGAGAGAGAGGCAGGCAAAAGATGTACTTTTGGGATAATCAAGGAAACAAAAAATGGTACACGGGGACAAATAAACAATCCAAGAAGGCAAGAACCAACAAGAATCCACCAAATAAAGAGAACCAACTATACATAAATCTTTGGGCAAAGTTGCTGCTTTTGTGCTGACGAACCTAACAACAGACACCTAAAGAAATTGCAAGATGGCAGGTCCGCAGGTCACTCTTGTCAGCATAATCTAACCGAACCTTTAGTTTCGAAAGGGATGAGATTTGAAGGCACAATTAAATAATATACTAGGTGAAAGCAATTGCTGACCAATGGTAACACAATTAGTGTAATACGGAGTATATATATTGAAAAGGAGTGAAATTCATGTTCTTGTGGAACTTGTACACTGATAGCCACCCAATTCTATTAACCTGCCTTTAGAATAGCCAAAAAAACACAGACATAATAACAAGCAGATTCCTATACTTCCTCATGAAAAGAAACGACAATACTGCAGTGATGGAACTCAGGAATTGCCTTCTATACAGTTATAAATAATCAAAAAGACAAGATGGTTCTCGAGAAAGCAAGTTTCAAGCCCGAGGAATTGCCTTCTATTCAGACACCTGAGCGACTAAAATTACGATAATCAAGAAAGAACCGCAGACCTGCTTGAGGAGCGCGACCGATTTCTGGACGTCCGGGTCCGCCAGGCTGATGCAATTCAGATTAGTCCTCGAGATCGGGCTCTCCATGCTCGGCGCTTCTCTCTCTCTCTCTCTCCCTCTGAAGCTCTGATCTCTCTTGGATTTGCCGCTCTTCTTTCGCTCCCACCGCCGCCTACCCTCTTCTCTGCTAGCCGCCTTCCCTTCTCTGGATACGCTCAGGCTCAGGCAGAGCAGGAGTTGCCGGATTGGAATGGTCTGACGATATGATTTATACGCTGGACGAGCTTGGAGAGGAAGGTTGGTGGAAAAGGTTGCAAAAGCCAAGGCCAAGACCAGAGTCCAAAAGCGCATTGGCAAAGGGACCCAATCTCTTGGTGGCCACCGACTGCTGGGTCTTTGGGCCAAGAAAAATAAACCACTTTGTTTTATTTTTATTTACTAGCAAAATTGCGGCGCACATCTTACGCACATCATTGCATTTTAATTAGTTGTGCAATTTTATTAGATATTATAGCTAAACACGTGCTACCACGTGTGTTAAATTTTATATATAACATCATTGTGGTCATATGGCACGTTTGCGTATCTAGTAATATTGGCTTGAAGCAAATAAACAAATATTCCTGTAGATGTCTTTAAAATCAATGGTTGCTGCTTATTATGAAACAAAGTGCCACATGAGATTGAAATAAATAATTGTGGAATTATAAAAGTAGGGCAGATGCAAAACAAAGATAATGGATCTAAATCTGCACTTTTAAAGGTGAGACCTAAATGGCACAAAATAAAAAGATAAGGGACCTATGGTGCATTTTGCTCACAAAATATTGTGCATCAAAAATAACAAAAGTGTTTGTAGTCTAATGGGAGGGCAGCGGGCACCTTTCCTGGCCATTAAAAAATATCGTTAACTGGTCATAATACACATATAAATAATGTAGGGCAAAGATCTCATGTTCTCGTGGTCTCGAGTTTAAGGCTCTAATGAGGCATCGTTACTTTTTGAAAAATGAATTCCCACCAGCTCCACGCGGCAGCGCGGCAGCTTGGGCCGGGCTCTGCACACGAAGCATGCGGTACGTGCTAATTAACGTTGGGAGAGGGACTGCGGGTGGCTTGTAGTCAATGATAGGGACGGTTTAGTGGACCCTACCCACCGGGGTTCAAATCCCAGTCTTCGCGACCTTTTCCTTGGATTTTCCCGGATTTACCGGCGTTATGCATTAAGTGGTATAAGCGGCGTTCCCGTCGACGACGAGGCACCAATGGTGACTTCGAGAATCTCCCGATCTGCCGGGTGCTTTCGGTCCTTCCGGAGGTGCTTCATAGGGATAGGGTTTGCGTGTGTGTTCTTAGGGGTGAGTGTGCGTGCGTGTTGTGAGCGTTTGCGTTGTACCGTGTCATTCTCAAAAAAAAAAACGTTCGGAGAGGGACTAATTTGGACATTCCGTTTCGTTTTGCACTAATTTGAAGTCGTATTTGCACGGGATTCACGGGCAGGCAGAAGAAAAAAGATGGACAACGTGTTTTTTGCGCTGATTTCCTATCTTTGCTTAACACTTTATTTATGCTTAGCTTTACCTGAGTCGTGAGAATAATAATGATCAACTCAACTATGGACGGCTCGTATTGAAGGAAGCAATTTCCCTCTCTTTTTTTTTGTAGCGGGCGATGAGTGAGTGCTCATGCCAAATGATCATTTATGTTTTCCTCGTGAGAGAATCAAATCTAGTCGACTGTGGGCTGTGGCCACTGACATCACAAAGCACCAGTTTTCCTTGTATTTTCTTCCCTGAAAAGACTGGCTAGGAAATATGATAGTTTGTTTTTCTCGTGTCATTTGCATAATCCAATTTGTTCTCTTTCATACAATTGTTTTTTATGGTGGTATAAATGTCACTAGTAAAATCATTGTTCACTTATATGTCCCATTTAATGTATTTAGGGTGTGCTAGGCAATGCGCTCTCTATGTAAGAAGCCACAGAGCAACTTGCAATATGGGTAAGGTGAAAAAAAGAATACTTGCTCCCCCCCCCACTCTCACTTCACCTCACTTGTTGTCTTTCTCGTCGGAACCCAACTAGATTGGTCTGGAACCGACACGAGATCGTCGTTCGCCGGGCGGGAAGGCGGCGATGGAGGTGGTGGCGGCAGACGGCGGCCGCCGTCTGCCGGGCCGTTGGCGGCGGCGCGGCGGCCGAGGGGAGGCATCGGCGGTGGCGCGGCGTCGGGGGGAGGAGGAGGGGCGTGAAGGGAGAGAGGAAGGGAGGAGATTGAGATATATTTTTCTTTATTTGCTTGTTACCCCGAAAAGATTATCAGACCCTTACTTATATAGCCCGGCTAGTAGGACTTGTATCGCAAACAATCTCTCTAAAAGGTTTCCTTATAGATTGGAATACCTTTTCACAAGCATATCCTATTTATTTCCCTAATAAGGGTCTTCCTTATAGATGGAATATCCCCTTGCACACCAAAAAGCCTAAGATAATCCTAGATAATTTCCTCCTTTATCGCTGAATTAATTCTTGAAGAATCCGCGGAAGGGAGGGAGGAGGGCGGCGGCGGGCTGGTGCCCTCGATCAATGCGGGCTGCCCTTTCGGGCCCTATTTCTTGGGTCATGACACTTTCTCTTGTCGTCTGGAGACCGACCTTGTCATCATCGAGCTCGCCGATACCGAGCCCACGCCGCCACAACTTACACTCCTCTTCCTCTATCGGGTTAGGAGTTGGAGCTATCATATGGGAGTTTTACCAAACAACATCACTTCAAGTCTATAGCAAAATGGACCAGGAGAAAGCGAGAAGTGGGTTGGGAACTCTATTAAACTGGTCCTTTAGATGCTACCTGGTGTGTAATCATACTTGCTTAACTATGTAAATGTTTATGCACAAGAGATGGTAGCAGGCCACTTGTGGAGCAAAGACGTGTCCTTGAAATAGATGATGGATGGAGGGAACGAGAGTAGGTCCCACCTTTAAAAGCTCTATCAATGGCATTTTATCCTTCCCTAAAGCATGATGAGCACAACCGTCATTTTCCCACCTTAAAATGCCCTATCAATGGCATTTATCCTTCCGTGAAGCATGATGATCACAACCATGGTTGGGAGCCTGGAGGATCTTTTGGACAAATAAATTGACAATGTGGAGCATCAGTTGTGGCGTACGAGGTTCTTGCTATAGTCTAAGAGCAAGATCAATAATAGTGTTAAGTTCTGGCTAAAAAATAAGTTATAAGAAAAAAGTTATACATTAGTTATCTTATATTTATTTTAAAAAGTTTTTACTACTATTACGTGGTAGTGTGTCTCACATTTTACATCTCTCTTTACATATACTTCACTACCTTCCGTGTTGAGATTTCTTGCTTGCATGATAGCTAAGGTCTCTTCTCTCTCCTACGTGTTAACGAGTGGCTACATATCTAGCAACTGGATGGCAATGTAGTGATGACAGAGGCATAGTGATAGGGAAAGGCGAATGGACCAAGGGTGTCGCATAGAAGGGGTGAATAGGTATTTCGGCAAATTTATAATTTCAAATTGATTGGATATCTTAGATTAGAGTAAAACAACCCCTCTACGTGAACCATCGAGTATAGAAAGGATACTAAATAAACCTAGAAGCCAAACACCAACAACAAAAAATGGATTAGAGCAACAATTAACAAAATCAATACATGGTGTTAGTACCTGACTCAGAGGTTAGCCAAACTATGATGCCCTTAATCGAAGACTAACATACCCTATGTTAGATTCTCGCCACCAACCATCAACCAATTCCAAAAGTGTAGAATGTCAAGTTTTTTAAAAACTGATATATATGTTGAAGTTCAAAACCTTTGGCCCTTTAGGTTGGCAAGCTAACTTGTTAAGCGGGATGGAGGAGCAACAATCTACGATGAATGTACCCAATGTTGGAAGGAATTCACGGTAATCTCCATTTCATTGTAATAGAAATTGTTATTTAGTTGCCTATAAATTAGCTAGGCAGGCTTAGGGAGAAGTTCTGAGGTGTGGATGGATGATAGATGTATCCATTTTGTTGAATCAATAATAAAGGCTTTCACCGCCTCGCTCCGCTGCACACCTCAGTACAATAGGCCTTCCTAGTTTCAACCAGTAGGACAATTGTTGTTTGCTTAATACACCAAATTAGCTCCACTGTTCCAGCCGGGCTTATTGTTTAAGTGTTGTTTGTAGTGCACTTTGACATCTCGCCATCGTTCACCACAGGTTGTGTAACTTCCCTTAATACAGAACGTGCAATGCACGCTTTCAAAAAAAAAAAAAAAAAAAAAACTCGCTGAAACATGAACTAAAATATTATTTCAGTTCGTTGAAAAAAAAAAACAAACTAAAATCGAACTGAGCCATTAACGAGCCCGCTAAGCCGTAGGAAGGAGAAGCCTGTTAAAGGCCCAACGACAACCAGGCCGATATATATGCTGCGAGGTAACCCTAACCGCCTGTCTCCGCCTCTCCTCCCCAGCCGCCGTGCGCGCTCTCTCTCTCCCTCTCTAACTGCGGCGACTGGGTGGGGTCCCGCCGCCGCCCTACGCTGCCGAGACCTTCGCCGGCGAAGAGCGGCCACCAGGTATTCCCAGATTCCCACCCCCCTTCTCTTCCCTGTCTGCCGTGCGAAACCGACTTCTCAAACTCTAACTTGGAACTATTTGCCTGTTCGATGCCTACTAATAACTTTTAACATTTTGCAAAAAAATTATGGGGTGTACATGTCTTTACTAGATCTGCCCCTGTTTATTGGTGTGGTGCAGAGCAGGAGTAGATCGCCGCCACAGAATCCTTGCTGCGACCATGGCGACTTTCGCGAAACCTGAGAACGCGCTCAAGAGAGCTGAAGGTGAGTCGCTGGAACCTGACTCTATTTTTATCTGCAGTTGGTGGTTGTCGCGGTAGTGCTGAAGCTATGCCTGCCGCATGCACGATTTGTTAGGCACTTGCGAACTAGGACTAGGATAGTGTGAAGATGATGTGTTTGTTATTGCTCTGATAGGATAGGAAATGTTTACTGCTGACAAAGACATTGAGTACCGGTTCTGAATGTTAGGTTAGTTTGGAAGTTGAGCATTGGCTACATTGATGTTGTTCCATTAGATAGATGAGCCTCGGTTACTGCATACAAGCAAACATTAGCCAGTTGTTTGTTCTGACTCATTACATGGGGTAATTTGACCCATTGATTTTTATTTTGTTTTGATGAATTATGTCATTTACTTGGTGGTGACTGGTGAAACTAGAGAGAAATAGAGGAGAGTGTACAAGAAGAGTTCAAATTTTCGATCAAGTTCCTAAAAGAATTTGTGGTTTTTGTGTTTTTGCATAGGTGAACAAAAATTTGGTAGAAATACATTTTTATAAATGTTACTCCCTCCGACCCAAATTATACAACATTTGACATCTCTATATCCATAGCTTCTACTATGAATCTAGACAAAACATATATCTAGACGCGTAGCAGAAGTTATGAATCTATGTAAGCCAAAACATCTTATAATTTGGAATGGAGTACAATGTATATTGGAGCCCTATAACATGGATCTGCACCTATCATCAGTAATTTGTCAAAAGTGTCCAACTCTGTATTGTACAAGATATAGGGATCAAATCCCACTTCACTAGATAGAATCTTATGACGTTTATGCACCATAAAACTGATTTATTTAATGTACCTGGAAACAAGGAAAGTCTGGAATTTGAGAACTCCTGTGACTGTGACCGCCATTTTAAAAAACTTGCTAAGCAGTGTTGCAGTACCTTAGAGTGAGAATAATGAAGTGATAAACATGTTTACCAAAATTAAGTTCACTATTAATATCGGTTACTGACCTTGTAGCATTGTTGGTATTATCTATGTTGTTTTCCTTTAATAAAAATGGTTCCCTGAATCAAAATCTGCTCAGTATTCGCCACTTAAATGTAAAATCTAAGACACGTACTGATTCCTAATAATTTATAAGGACATGCAAATTTTTCCAGTCTGTAAAAACATGTATTTTTTGTAATTATTGTCAAACTAGGAAATGATAAAATAAGTGCATTACAGATTAGTACCCAATCAAATTTCACCAATTCAGTATCGAGTTCGGCGATGGGTGACTTACTGGCCACATTACCATGCTGTATCTTAGCTGAGGTGGTCATAGTTGAAGGCCTGGCTGCATGAGGATAGCGGATGCTGGAGGCATGTTAGGCTGGCGTCATGCAGACAGTCCGTGAGACTGTCGCGGGCTGGATGGGTGACTCCTGTATGCAAATGCAATGATGGGAGGAGATGAACGGGTGGGGAAAACACAGTTGCAGATGCAGGACGCAGATGGTCTTTGGGCTACGATGATTTTTGCTCCTGTAAACAATTCAGTCATGGGGTTGCCTATCTCAGTTGTGCTGTTCACTGGGCTGGGGAGTGCAATATTATGGGCTGTGGGGTTGGTGGTGGTACATGAAGGACTGATAAAGTGGGATGACAATTGAAAACGAAAATTCTGGGGGTGCAGTTCCACCCACAAGCTGCTATTCAGCTTCGACCCTGCATTTTGTAAATAATGCTAAGCCATGCCATTTTAGTTTTAAGACTTCCATTGGATACTGAAGAATGATATTACTTTTTTCTTGGATGTTTTTACCTGTAATTGCCTTCTCCATGAGGACCAGTAATAAGTTTAGCAAAAAGGAAAATAGAAACTCCAAGAGTTTTGGCCTCATTTTTATTTTATCTATAAGCTGATTTCGATTTGTTATCAGAATATATGTGCGATTAGTGATTTTGTATTGATATTGTTCTGAACTTGGTTGCAAATTCTTAGGCATATACTGTATTCGTGTATTAGCGTAAAAGATGTGTATGCTGATCGCTTTCTCTGCTTTTATTTCAGAATTAATCCATGTTGGGCAAAAGCAGGCAGCCCTGCAGGCTTTACATGATCTCATTACCTCGAAAAGGTACAGGTCATGGCAGAAGCCTCTTGAAAAGATCATGATGAAGTATGTAGAACTCTGTGTAGACCTGAGGAAAGGTAGATATGCAAAAGATGGTCTTATTCAGTATAGGATTGTCTGCCAGCAAGTGAACGTGTCATCCTTGGAGGATGTCATAAAGCACTTCATGCAGCTTTCCAATGAGAGAGCTGAACAAGCTAAGAGTCAGGCAGAAGCCCTGGAAGATGCTCTGGATGTTGAAGATCTGGAAGCTGACAAGCGTCCTGAGGACCTCATGCTCAGTTTTGTTAGTGGGGAGAAAGGAAAGGACCGATCAGATAAAGAGCTTGTAACTCCGTGGTTTAAGTTCCTCTGGGAGACATACAGGACTGTTCTAGAGATACTAAGGAACAATTCAAAACTTGAAGCATTATATGCTGTAAGCTATTCTCTTATGAGCATTCTATTGTTTGTTTCTGTTGAGTTTACTTTGTATGTTGCACATAGTTTTTCCTTGGTATTGGTAGAGCACATTACCATTTGCATAGTTTTTAGTATTGAATTTACACATTTTTTTTCGCCTCTTTCCATTTAACAACCACTCTATTCAGATGTATGTGGCCATTCAACCATTTTTTTTAATCTGAATTCATCCTTTTGCTATTAAATGGTATCTACATGTCAAAACATATCTTGTGAACTCATCAATAGCTTAATGTACTGTATGACATTTTGGTTAAACATCTTGGCATTGCTGAGTTAAATATTGGATCATGTACCTACCATTTACTTGTATATTGATTTATTCCAGCAATACTTATGAGTAGCTTTTGTGACTGATTAACTTCCTAATATGCAGATGACTGCTCATAGGGCTTTTCAATTCTGTAAACAGTATAAGAGAACAACTGAATTCCGAAGGTTGTGTGAGATCATCAGAAATCATCTTGCTAATCTCAACAAATATCGCGTGATCAAAGAGACCGTCCGGATCTGACTGCACCTGAAAGTTTGCAATTGTATCTTGATACACGTGTTGAGCAGCTTAAAGTTGCTACAGAGCTTTCCCTTTGGCAGGTTTGTTCCATAACTTATAAATTTTAACTAATTCTTTATCCATATTAGTGCTACATTTCTTGATTTGTCACTGTACATACCATGTTGCAGGAAGCCTTCCGGTCGGTGGAAGATATCCATGGTTTGATGAGCATGGTGAAGAAAATGCCAAAACCTTCTATCTTGGTGGTGTATTATGCAAAGTTGACTGAAATCTTCTGGATATCTGACAGCCACCTTTATCATGCGTATGCGTGGCTCAAGCTTTTCAACTTGCAAAAGAGCTACAATAAAAACTTGTCTCAGAAGGACCTACAATTGATAGCATCTTCTGTGTTACTTGCTGCACTATCTGTGGCACCTTATGACCAAAAATATGGTGCATCTCATCTTGAGACAGAGAATGAGAAGGAGCGTAACATGCGGATGGCCAACCTTGTTAACTTCTCGCTTGATTCCAAGCGTGAAAATAGGGAAATGGTTTGTTTTCAAACTGTGTATGTGAATTAAATATTATGTTCAGTAGCACTTTTCCACCCTGATCTTTCTGCTTTCCCTTTTGCAGCCTTCAAGAGCATCTCTTCTATCTGAGTTGGTATGTGCTTAATCGTCAGCTGCGTTATCTATTTTTTTTGGATGCATTCCTTGTTGAGAAATTTTGTTTGTTATTATTATTATTTTGTTTTATCACTCTAGAAAGATGTCTTTCACAAAAAGAATTATTTTGATGCGTGTGATATTCTGTTTACATTAAGGCCTTGTTTGGATACTCTCATATTAACCTCAATTCACATGTGTTGAGGTGGATTAGAGTGTAAATTAGTTTAAGTTCCACTACCCTCATCCACCTTAGCACGAGTGGATTGAGTTAGATATGAGGGTATCCAACACAAGGGCTAAATATGGTTCAGCATGGCCATGACTTTCAAAGAGCTTTCTTCTGAGGCACTGTGCTACTAGTGTTATTTTTATGCTATATGTAACTGCTTATTAGTTGCACTTAACATAATTGTTATACGAAAACAGTCATCTCTTTACTTTGGCCCATCAATATAAAATGAATGTTATCTCTCTTGCTTTCATAGATAGCTATCAATATCTATCTATTTTTATGGCTTGTAGGCCTCCAAAGGAGTCCTTTCATGTGCTTCCCAAGAAGTTCGAGATTTGTACAACCTTTTGGAACATGAATTTCTACCTCTGGACCTTGCATCAAAAGTGCAGCCACTTCTTGCGAAGATTTCAAAGATTGGAGGGAAGCTTTCATCAGCTTCTTCTGTTCCAGAGGTTAAGTTATCTCAGTACATTTCAGCATTGGAGAAGCTGACAACATTGAGAGTGCTACAACAGGTCCTAATCATTATGTTTGTACATACCTTTATAATTTTTATATGTTGCAATAATGACTTTTAGTTTTTATGTTCCATTTTTCAGGCCTCTTCTATTTTCCAGTCCATGAAGATTGATATGCTCTCAAGAATGATTCCTTTCTTTGACTTTTCTGTTGTCGAGAAGATTTCTGTTGATGCTGTGAAACGCAATTTTGTTGCTATAAAAGTTAACCATTTATCAGGAGCTGTTCATTTTGGTACTGTGGTATGTGGTGCTGACTCTGTCCATCAGCAGCTCTGATGTGTTCTAGCACTAAATTATCTGTTCACAGTTTCCTCTTTTTTTAGACTGTTCACAGTTTCCTCTTGGCTTGTAAGCTGTCTATACTTGTATATGTTTGTCATACCGTTTTATTTTCATGACCTTAGATTTGCAAGACCTATATTGACCCTCCATTATTTTGTGTTCCTTGTTTTATCTGCTATTGTGTTCATTGGTGTTTTGTCTGCCAGAAACGCAAGTGTGTAGTACCACATGGTTGATGGTTCAAGGTTTTGCACAGTGGTTTCACATTGTCACCTCATTTGCGTATAGTACTCTTAATGTGTTTCCAGTGAGATGTATATATTGTGAAAATGCTTTTATTTTATTTTTAATATACTGATACTCATCACCCACTATACATTATGAGCATGTTCTTCACTGCTATACCCTTTTCTTTTGGAATACATGTAATAACCCTTTAGCTCTTCAAATTTTTCATATATGCTAAAATTTAATTGGATTGCTGGATGCATTATTTCATGATCATTATTTTTTTGTGGTTATGACTAATTTTTCTTTGCAGGACATAGAATCTGATGGCTTAAGTGATCACCTTAGTGCTCTTGCTAATTCATTAAATAAAGCGAGGATTCATATTTGTCCACCGGTGAAAAAGTCATCTAAACTCGGTGAAAGTCTCATTAGTTTGGCTGGAATAGTGGAGAATGAGCATAAGAGGCTTCTTGCAAGAAAGTCCATCATTGAAAAACGCAAAGAAGAGCTTGAGCGTCAAATATTGGAGAAGGTATATATTGTTTAAGTATTTTTAGTACTCTTCAATGCTTGTTTGTTTATGCCTGTCCTTTTTAACTAATTAATTGCTTATGGTTGCTCCCTTTTTCCAGGAAAAAGAAGAAGAAAAAGAGAATGAGCAGTCAAAAGAAAAACTGCGGATGAGGAAAGGGTGAGGCTTCTCAATGAACAGAGGCAGAGGGAGCAGGACCGGATTCGTAGAGAGATAGAGAAAAAAAAAATAAAGCAGAAGCACAAAAGTTGCTAGAAGACTTGAAGAAAGCAGGAAAAAAACATGTCGTTGTTGAAGGGGTAAGAAACAGTTATGGCCTTCCAGTAACGAGCACTGCTTGCTATCTTGTGAAAACAATGGTCCATTATTTTTATTTGCTTCAAGTTTCTATATGGATTTTAGTGGAGGATAAGATGGCCAGTAGTAGATAGGCGATGTAGACAGACGTGACCAAGGTTTCGGCTGGGAATATCTGGCTCGAACAAGGAGGGGAACTTCTGCCGTGCTCATATCGTCTATTTCCTGCATTTTAAATGTGGATCTTGTACAAACATCTTGGCACATGTGTCCTCCTTCCCTTTTGTTATTTGGGAAACTTAACTTCTGATATGGTTCATGGGATAATTTATTGTTATTTTGGCCATGGACTAAAATTCGATGTAAATATTACTAAATTTCCTTTTAAATCATTATATTAATCATGCCAATTTTCATAGTAAACCTATATGGATTACAAATATTCATACTATTTTCAATCTATTCAAACTTGAATTGATTCATCGGAATTGAGATGTACTCTTTTGGGATGGATATGCATAGGGCGTGTTTTTAGCGGATATGAATTTGAATAATTTGGATTGGATGTACAGACATCCATTTCTTGCCCTGGAGGGGATACATGCTAAGGCTAATGGTTGTGCGTTTGGTAATGATATTAAAGTTACATTTATTGTATTTATTGATTTTCAGTTTTGCATGATCTTGCTGCATTTGTCTCTAAAGTTATATGAGAATGTTATCACTTGTTCTCTTTTAATTTGGATATTATCACTATATTTAACCCACATGTATCATCCATCACCATTTTACTGGAGTAATGTTGAGCACACTGCTAAAACCCTAAAAATCCTCTATTCCAGTGTTAGAACTTTAATTACGATTCTATCATTTAATTTTAAACTTCATATATTCTTATTCTTATAGATCTGAATGTTTGGTTGCAGGAGCTTACTAAGGAGGCCATCATGGAATTGGCACGGAATGAACAGTTGAAGGAGCGCCAGGAAATGGAGAAAAAACTGCAGAAGTTTGCAAAAACAATGGATTATCTGGAAAGGGCAAAAAGGCAGGAAGAGGCACCACTGATTGAGCAAGCTTTCCAAAAAACGTCTCGAGGAAGAGAAAATCCTTCACGAGCAAGAGCAGCTTGTCAGTTTTCTACTATTCTTTTATTGTTTATGCAATTCAGATAACTGTCAGCACTTAAGTCATTTATTTTTTGCATGCAGCGGGAGATTGAACTCAGCAAGCAACACCATGCTGGCGACTTGCAAGAGAAGAACAGACTTTCTCGAATGTTGGAACACAAGGTTGGTTGCCATTTATGTCTTTGTTATTTATTAAGCATCTACATCTCAGGACAGGTGGCTTCTGTTTGGTATATAATATATTCAACTTGTGATGCTGTACACCTTAGAACTATTTGAATATTATCCTTGTGTTAATAATTTTACCCTAGCTAATAGAGTTCGAATAGGTCAGGTTGGCTAAGGCCCCCTCCCTGGTGCAGCAAGTTTCCTTGGTTAGCAAGTAGTGGTAGTCTTAGGCTTGCAAATCAAGTTTTTTCTTAGTAGTGCACCTTGTTCTTCAATCCCAACAGATTACTAGTATCTTTAAAGTTGATAGGAGAGATAGAGTGGGTCATGTACTTTTGTGTGTGTGTGTTGGGGGTGTGGAATTTTAAATAGGTTATCTCAAACTTTTAGGTATAAGGGATAGGATGAGTAATCTGTTGATGCTCTAAGAAAGCCACTGCTAGCATATAGCAGCCCAAATCAGCCTCCATTTTTTAACACTAAGAAAAGTGTAGCAGCAGCAACAAGCAGTTGTATATAGCACTACCAATCCTGACATAACCAAGATAAGATTGCTCAGGATCTAGCTAGTGGACACCATGTTACCTTTAATTTACATTTACAGAACTTGATGTTTAAGTTTGAAATGCTTGTGTGTCTTAACTAACAAGATGTCAAACTGGCTATATTCTAAAATCTTTGTTGAAGACAGATAATAGCCATACTGAAACTGTTTTGCTGTTGCAGAACGCTTTCCAGGAGAGAATCGTCCAACGTCGTGAAGCTGAGTTTAGTCATCTGAAGAAAGAGAGAGATGAACGGATCAGTCAGTTGATATCATCTAGAAAGCGTGAAAGGGAGACAGTAAGGAAGCTGATGCATTATCTGAACCTGGAGGAACAGCGGATTGAAAGGCTTCGTGAGGAAGAGGAAGCTAGAAAACGTGAAGGCAAGTGAATTTTGAACTGATTATATTTACCATTTGTTGATTGTACTTGTTGGCACGCTTCTGTTTGGTTATTATTACCTTTGGTCACATTTGGAAGCAAAATTTTGATAATTAAATTATTTTCTTCTGTTATCCTGTATTCTAATAAAAATGACTGGTGAATTGTTAAGTATGAATGAGCAAAATGTTGCCTAATTTACCTGGAAAGTTGCCTACTAGCTATTTAGCCTTAGTTCATTTTGATATTCTACAAAACTGTTGAAATTGAATCATAATCTTGTATTTTTTGACCTAGAGCTTAAAAGTTACTTGTAGGTATAAATTTACAATGTTAACATTTCATACATCTTTAGTTTTGCATGCATTGTTTTAGCTTCTCCATTGTGTGAATGCTGTTAACATGATTTCATTTGTTCTGACATCTTGTTAATAAAAATCTGAATTTGGTAATCTTCAATTTTGTTTTTCCCACCATGCAATTCTGAAATTATGTCTTCGTTGTTATGTAAAGAGGTCCCTGTTCAAACTTATTCAACACTAACCTAGCATTGATTTCTGATACTTAAGCAACAGATAGCATAAACTCTATTTGCTATTGTCTAACTGAATATGGTTCGGTTTCTATATAGTATTTCATATTTACCCAAGTGGAACTTAAGGATTCAAATCCTAATCCATCCACTGTGTTGATTATATTGTTTACTCCTGCAGAGGAAGAGAGGAGGAAGATAGAGGAGGCTGAAAGGAAAGCTAAGCTTGATGCTATTGCTGAAAAGCAGCGACTGAGAGAGATAGAATTGGAGGAGAAGGCAAAAAGGGAGAAGCTGCGACTTGAGGCTGTCCGCGCTCCTGACTCTACACCTGTTGCACTGCCACCTCGAGAGCCAGCAGCAGCGCCGCTGCGGCGGCGGCTGCAGCTGCTCCCGCTCTAATAAATATGTTCCCAAGTTTAAACGCGGTGGTGATAGCAGCAGCAGCTCTTCTAGCAGCCAGAGACCAACAGATTTGCGTCCACGTGATGAAGATCGCTGGGGTCCACGTGAAGAGCGCTCACGCCCAGATGCGCGTCCGCTAAGGCAAGATGGTCCTCCTGCACGACAGGATGCACCCCCACCTCGCCAAGATGGCCTGCCTCCGTCAACTGATCGCTGGCGCCCTGGATCAAGATATTCCTCAAACTCGTCATCCTCTTCGTCAACCTGGAGTCGGCCACGGAACTGATCCTGTGCTGCCGCGAGATTTTTTTGCCATATGTCAATGTGGAGACCTTGGTGCACAATGTCTGCTAGTGGTCTCGGGAAGAATGGTTACTTGAATTTGTTTTTTATTTTGCTGACTGCACCTAAAATTTTGGAGCTAGTCTTTTAGGCTATGGCACCTTTCCAGTCACTAAACTTCAAGCATATTGTGTCACTATTTGTTAGTAATACTCAAATCTTATGATGTTTTTATTGTCTCGAACCTCTATTCGGACGTCTTAAATGGGTTGAGCAACGTTCTTGCAATCTGGCTATGGTACGTTTGCTAGATTATCTCTGATGCCATGTTTGCCAACGTAGTATATCTCTTCTGGACGTTGACTTTTATAGAGCTTTACTATGTATTTAACAAGATTGTATATAGAACTATACAACTAAAGCTATATGTATACAGAAGCCAGAAGGGAATGTCTTATTATAATTTGGAATACTTCGTATATATAAGATTGAGTAGCCAGCGGAAACAGGAGTGCTGAGCAAAGCAATGGTGGTACTATGTACGATTCGTTCGGGAAGTAATGTGAAGAGACATTGTGTTGAATTAGTAGAGCGTGACCGTGCACCTGTTTACTGTCAGACCCGCTCACCTCTTGCCTGTCAGACCCGCTCACCTATTGCCATGTTTGCCAATGTAGTCCTGCCACCTTCGCCTGCCCCACTGGCTTTAGCGGCAGTCAGTAGCGGCAGTTAGTTACCTCTACCGCTGCTGCCATATCATCTGTCTCGAGATCGAGTGCCCCTGCCTCCGGCAGTGGCCCGCCGACACTAAGCTCCATGTCTTTTCTCGGCTGACAACGCGTCACCTGCATCTTCTAATCGAAGTATTGTCTTTTCACGAACACATTCAGCATATGCACAGTCCACTCCAGCAAACAGTGAAAATAAACTACCATGGTCAGCTCAAACCCATCAATGCCATTTCGGAAGTTCAGGGTCGTTCAATCGTTCTGCATTGATGTGTAGCACCTTCGATACTGATCAGGATACAGATGCGGCCTTTAGTTAAACGGCAACAAGTGAAGTGATTGGCCAACAATGAGCAATTGAGCAAACATGAAAATGGAACACCCTTCCTGGAATATGAACTGGTACAATGTTTTTCAGGTACTTTTGCAGTAATAGATCATTAAGACATCATATAGTGCAACAGGTTCGGGAGTCAAACACTTCTCAATTAAACATCACGCATGTATTCCATATACTACCTTCCACTCAATTAATTCAAAATTTTGACAATATACACCAAAATTTCAGCGCTGCAAAAGGCACACTCAGCGCTCATATCTTATCCTATACTAACTGAAAATGATGCTACATCTATACCCCTTCTTTATTTCTCCAAAAAAGGGCCTTTCTGAGTACATCAGCGCCTTGAAGGGGATTAATGTCTCCGATGCTACAAAACATATCTCAACTAGGGCCATCATGCATTCAGCAATAAGCCAATATGGTCACATGAATATGATAATGAATTGCCATTATTTGTAAGCACGCAACTGTCTTCCTGTTGCGATTTGCACTTGTGCGGCTGTAAGGAATAGCTGCTCGAACGTAGTACAAAAATATGGTACAACCACCAAAAAGGATGGAACAGTGTCCTACTGGCGGTCAGAAGTTAGTTAAGATTCTATGTTTTGACAAACCGTCAGCAACAAGAACTCTTGTGATTTCCTACATACAAATGTTTGCATAAGATCAGCAAGGATGTATGGAAGATAACATTTATCATAAAGGAAATTGGATGTGTATTGGACATTGTTAATCCTCAATAACAACCATTATACAATGCGTCAAAAAATGTACTAGGCATACAAATTTCTAGAAGATGTACATCCTGCAGAACTTGCACTTCTAGTCATTCTAGTCTGCCAAAAATACACTACAAACTATAGCTCAGCACAAACAAAAAATGACAATGGTATGCAACTTTATGATTTATGCAAAATAATGTGCCTAACAAATGAACGGACCAGAGCTTGTAGTAGAGAAATTCTAAGCTTCCAATAAGTAGCCTGTATTACATGTCAGTGCAGGCCTCTCTTGTAATAACATTTCTAATATTCCATATTCAGAAGAGAAAAAAAAACATAATGCAGTAAAGAACATTGTGACATCGGTTAAAAAATAAGCACTGAATGTAGAAAGTTGTGTCTAACAGTTGCATTGAGTGTCTAAGATAAAAATGGGAGAACAACAAGCAAAATGAGCATACCTCAGTCATTTGTTTATGCCCACACAAAATTGCTCCCAATGATGAAGGGTTTACAATATTCTTCATCCTTGAGAACGCATTCTACAAAATGCAAAAGAAACTCTAACACACAAAAAACATGCCAAACTAGAAATAACACAAGACTCAAAAGATAACAGCACCTGGACATAACCTCGCTCCCCTGTCCATTGACCATCTGGTCTGGAGAGGACAGGTACAATTTTAACTCCTCTGGATTCCCAATCATCAAACCTTTCCTGTCAGTGCACATAATCACCAGCCATAACAGACGGAATGTGACAATGTACAAACTGTACAACTAAGCTGACATAAACCTACCTGATATGCCATCCTCTGAAGATTTCTAACACCATAAAAGAGGTTTACGTCAGTTTTTTTGTTTTCAGCAAAACCTGACTCAATAAGTGACCGTATAGGGCTGCAATTCACAAATGTGGAGACACAGAATAATCATAAGTATATATCCCAATGTAAGTAAATCTGCATGTCTTGTACAATGTAGTTCATTCACATTTTTATTATATACACTGACTAATACAGTCTTCTTAGGACAAGTATCTGTGCTTCCATTACATGGGTATAGCTTATCTGGAAAGCAGGCAAGCTTCTAGACACACAATGATATTTGCAGCTGAATAAATCTGACAGAGCTATTCATGGGAATGGTATTGCTCATTCATCAAATGGTATTGCTCATTCATCAAAGGGATACAGAAATTTGATGAACAGGGCATTGTCAGTAAAATGCTTGGCAAGGCATGTGGCAGCATAGAACAGACATGGACTGAACATGTTCCGATTATATCCCAACTCTCAATAGCACTAATGGTTGGTTAAGCAATTATAATAAACTTATGGCTCAAGACTAGTTGGAAGTAATAATAAAATACTAGAAATAGCTCAGACAGTAGATAATATGGCACCCCCACAAGATTATCACAATTTAATAATTGTTCTTTTTTTTTTTCGCCACAATTCCGAAATGCATCAAACCGTGGATTGCTTGAGACCTAAAATGGAGCAATTGTGCATTCGTGCAGTACAATTGATGCGGGTTTGGCCTACGAAGGATGGTCGGAAATGGCAGGGGTACCTGATCCCGGATCCGGTGGCGAAGACGAGAACGTGGCGGGCGTCGGATATCCTGGCGACATCAAATCCGCGGCCGACGACGGTGGCGCCAACATGGACGAGATCGCCGGGGTGGAGGTCACAGAGGCGTGCTGAGGGGGTTCCCGGGAGACGCTTGACGAGGAATTCGAAGCAGGAGGCTGGCTCCGGCTCCGCTAGGGCCTCGGGCGCGGGTGGGGGTGAGGGAGGAGGAGGAGGGGATGCGATAGCGAGGAAGATGGGGTATGGCGAGGCGGGGAGGCGGAAGGGGAGGAACTGGCCGGCGGCGGCGTGGGAGGCGAGGAGCCCCCGGTGCGCGGAGAGGTCGAGGGTGACGTGGAAAAGCGAGGCGTCGGCGGTGGCAGGGCGCACGGAGGCAAGCGGAGCCTCGGCCCACTCGGTAGGAGACAGGTCCGGGGCCGCGGAGGCGAGCGCGGCGGCGGAGAGGAGCCGGAGGTGGTGCGGGCGGAGCAGGTGGAGGCGGCGCGGCGCGGAGCGCAGGAGCATGGAGGGCGCTCGAGCGGTGATCGGCTATCTGCAAGGCGTGCAGGCGCCGGCCGGCCCCGCGTGGTCAGGACTCGGGCAGGAGCCGCAGGACGGGTCGGGCGAGCCGGCGAGGAGGGAGGGACACGGATCTCGCTGCACTCCCACGAGGCCTGATAGTTTTTTTGTTTTCTTTTTTTAGAAAACATATGTTTTTTCTTTTTTTAGATAAAATTCAGTACTCAAATGCTCACTCTATAGACATGGCAAAAAACGATGATGATGATTGACCTTCAATTATTCGTTTTCTCGTCTAAATTGCTTTCCAAGAGGCTCTTTATATGCTTCCACATCGATAGGAATCGACGTTTTAGTGAAAAAAAAACTCTAATTAGATATTCAAAATATTATCACCCTCTATTTCTGATTTATTGCTACCCAAATATGAAGAGCAGATTGACTCTCTAGGTTGTGCACAAGATATCAAGAAGTTGTTGGTAGAAAACGGTTTTATTTGAATGGCTCTTCAATTAATGATTTATACGGTGTATATAAGGAAGATTTTTGGAGATATTCTAAGGTGTCGACTCAGTGGTGATCTTCTACCTTGGCTATAACTTCATCAATTCCTCCAACCATAGAGAAAGGTTGCTTTAGGTAGGTCACCGGGACTTCACATCCAAAACTTCTTACAACCACAAGAAGAACTTAGACGATGAAAAGATATTGGTAGCAAAGTACATGCATGAGTATTCATGCTTTGGCTTTTATTTCAATTTTGAAATAATATAGGAAAACAACGCTCACAGATATATAATCAGGTATAATAGTAGTCACAATAATTGGACTAGCATGTTAAGACAACCTTATGCCGTATAACACAATAAGCAAAGAATGTTAAGCATGTTTAGCGTAGCTCTAGATTTAGAAAATCCATGATTTTTTAGAGCTAGGCATGTATAGCTCTAAGAAATCATGGGTCTCGAGACTAGAGCTACAAGTATACACATGTGCTCCAAATTAAGTAATTGTTACCATGTAATTACTTGTCATAATAAACCGTACATACGTATATTTACTACTCCTTCGTTTCAAATTACAAGACATTTGGCTTTTCTAGACTCGATACTTTTGTTATGTACTTAGATATATACATTATGCCTAAATACATAGTAAATCAATGTATACAGAAAAACCAAAATATCTTATAATTTGCAATAGATAGAGTATTGATTTTAAGTGGCTAGTTGTTGGGTAAAATACTCCGAACACGTATATTGATGAATACTTAGTCACAAAGTGACTGGTACAACATAACCTTACAAGAGAGGTTAGGGGGTATTTATAGGCCCCCCTATCTTCGTAGTTCTAGAATGATGACAATTTCTACAATTACAAGAGTCTCTATCTATATTTTCAGTGAAGCCATTCTTGATGTCTTCGTATGAACCGTATTGATCTTTTTTTCCCGAGTTTTACGCAAACTTTGGTCGCGAAGGTATTCCGACGAAGCTCCCTTCCTCGAATCTTTTCGGGCGAAGCTCTTAACTTACGAAGGTCTTCGTAACGTCTTCGTACTTGTCTTCATGATGACCTGCCGTTCATTCACCCCTTCGTGAACACCTTCGTAAAAACTCTTATTTACACAGCTACGCTTCAAAGTCTGGGTTAGAAGTTTATGCAAAACAAAGTTAACCCCCAACAGCTGGCCCCTCGTGGTATTTAATGCCAACTTCAAAGGCATGAATCCCACGAAAATTTTAGTAAACTTTGTGGTAATAAACGTCGTCCCGACTTTTGAAGTTGGAATTTTTGAATTTTGTCGATGCCTTCGCTAAGAAGAGTATTAAAAAGTTTTATTTTTATTTTTATTTTTATTATTTTGATTTTTCAACGGCTAGTTTGACCATTTTGACCGGCGTGTGCTTATAAATAGCGGAGGACCCCCCGTTTTTTTCTTATCTTTTCTAAGAGGGGAGACTCTGCTGCGTTTTTTCTTTGAGCTACGAAGGTGTTGGCGAAGGTTAAAATTTGAGCGAAGGTGTTTATTGATTTGTTGGTGAATTCTCTTCTCGAAGGTATATATATATATATATATATATATATATATATATATATATATATATATATATATATATATATATATATATATATATCCTTTACGTCCTTCTTTTTCTAATGAAATTATCTACGTGTTAAAGATGTTATTGTTTGTTAATTTTTGCGGATGACAGAGGAACAAAGTGCTTCTCACTCGCGTTCTTGTTACGAGAGAGAAGTTCTTGATTCGATGACGAAGGTCTCGATGGAGTTAGTGCTTCGCCTTCGGAATTGATTCGGATGATGGATATTTCTTTTTTTTCGGAAAAAGTAAGATGAAGAAATCGGATACGCAGATTTGGAGAAAAATTTGGTATTTTGAAACCTGGGTATTACAGACCTGCCTTTGGTCCCGAAGAGACGTGTGCCCCTTCCAAAAAAGGATGAGTGTATTGTTTATAAGGATTTCTTCACATTTGGATTAAGATTTCCATGCCAAGATTTTTTTGGAAGATGTTTTGAAGGCTTATGACATTGAGATTCACCACTTAACGCCAAATGCTATTTCTCGGCTCTCCACTTTCATATGGGCTGTGCAAAGCCAAGAAGTGAAGCCAAACATTAACACTTTTGTGATCTTCATGAGCTTCATATTCAATATCGAGCAAAGTTATTGATGGCAAAAGTGTTACTTACTATTTTGGTTCTGCCGCAACTTTCGGACCGCTAAAGGTGCAAGGCGATTTCTCAGTACCAAAAAAACAAATGGGCCGATGGGTGGTTCAAGATGTGGTTTTACCACAAAGTTCCTTATGTTGAGAAGAAGATTGGCGTAAACTTTGTGAAGAGGTATCCTTCTTTGCCGAAATGCATAAACGTGAGTTTGTTGTGAGGCCTTCGTCGAAAAAGTCTCAATCTGCGAGTGAATGTATGAGAGCTTTTAAGTTAGCCGCTTCTCTTCAAAGTACAAGGGACTTGGTTGAAGAATTTATTCTTTGCTAGAGTTTGGCCCTTCGCGTAGGGGATGGAATATCCTTCGCTTTCATGCGAAGGAGGTCCGTGGAAAAACTTACAAGTATCCGGATCGAGATATTGTTAAGCCAGCCAGAGTTCAAGACAGATGAGGATTTTGTTGCAGGTTTGCCGAGTTGAGAACCCTTTCTCGTTCTTGAAAGTATGTGCAAAAGGAGAAGAAGTTTATGGATGAAATTCTTGGTGAAGATTACTCCCGATTTAATCGGGTTTTGATATTGCAAAAATTCCATATGAAGAACGTCCTCCTCCGGCTTATTCTCGTCTTTGAGAAAAATACCGAGGAAAATGAAACGAAGGGTGATACTTGCAAAGGGAAAGAAGAGAAAACATTCTGAAGTTTCTACAGCAGCTGGTAGAGGTAGGAAGAAGATTTTGGCTTCTAAGAAGCAAAAGAAAGTTGATCTTTCTCCTATAGTTGACTGTGTGTGATGATGAAGGATTTGCCATAGATGAAGATTTGATGGGTGTTTCAAAGCCGAACAACTTGAGGTGAGAAAAATGTGTTTAGCTTTTGCATGCACCGATTTGACTCCCGAGATGTTGACACCTCTTGCTCGAAATTTACGAACTTGGCTACTCGTGGGGAAAGTAGCAAAAAAATCTAGCGAAGATGTTGTGAAAGATGTTCCCGCCCTGGTATAGCTATTGCTTCGTCACCTAGGTTCTATTTGAAAACTCGATGTTTTGTATGTTGATTCTAATGCTAAAGTTCATCTAGGTCCCGGGACCTAAGATAAAAGGTGATGCCCCTGGAGAAGTTAGCATCTATTGCTCGAGAATATTGCTTTTTCAAAATCTAAGGCTGGTTTGAAAGAAGGTGATGATTTTGTTTTCGGAGACGATTCTTGCATTTGCTGTAAATGAGAATGTTTCTGTCGAAGGTGCTAGTTTGTTGCGGTCTTCACGGCAAAATGTTTCGATGCCATTGTTCGCGAAGGTGGTGATGCTAGGGCTTCAGAAATTGTTAGTAAAATCTCGTGGAAACCGACGGTGAAAATTTGGTTGATGAAGGGAGGTCTCAAGGCGCCGAAGTTGTTGAGAAATTTCAGAAAGTTTTGAAGAAGGGTACACATATTCTTTCTTTGTGACCTTTGAAGATTTTGACGATGACATTTTTTACAAGGATATTGAGGAAGCACAACAAAGCTTCGTCTTGAGGATTCAATTATTAATATTGATACTAGGAGAAAGTTTCTTGTCCTTTGAAAGACGGAGAAATTGTTGGTGAGTTATTTGTGCTTTTAAGTTTAAGTTTATATATATATATATATTTTATTTTATTATTGTGTTTTGATTTTCATGTTTTTTTGCGACTAATTATTTTCCCGATGCCTCTACTTCTTCTAAAAGAAAAAACTGTTGATGTTGGGAGGATGAAAGGAGGTTGCTCAAGACGTTTGCACTCCTTCGGTTCCTTGTGAAGATGTTTCTACAATTTCGATATTCTTCGATCCTGAGAAGCTTGAAGGTTCTTGATTTTTGTCGTTCGAAGGTGTCAACTTGGATTCCTTTAAGTTTATTGGTGTTGGAGCTGAAAAGCTTCGATTAATGCCAAAGAAGACCGAGCTTCGTTTGGCGAAGTGCATAGATGATGCTTTTAGTGTCCCCGATGCCAAATCCGAACTTGCTAAGAAGGATCCTCGGAACTTGCCTTTGAGGCGAGTGTTTTCTCGATGTATAAGGTAATGAAATCACCTTCGTTTTAGTATATGTTTTTGTTTTATTGATTTATATAATTTTTTTTTTTAGGGTGCTCTTCTTGCTCGTAGTCGAGAAAGTCAATAGAAGACAAGCTTGTTGCATCATCTCTCCGTGAGAAAAAAACTTTTAGATGATATTTCTTATTTGAAGTCCCAACTTGTCGAGAAAAGAAAAAAAGGGGCAAAGCTGTTGATGAATGGCATCGATGGATGGTCTTTACCACCGGTCTTGTGATACTATCAAAGAAAAAGATGTTGAAATTGCTTTGGTTAACAAGACTATAGCTACTTTGAAGAGGGAGAAGGAATATCTTGAAAAAGAAACGTAAAGAGCAAGAAGAATTTTTCTTGATGAAGTTTAACAGAATGTGGGATATTTGTCGTAGTCATTATGAGAAGTTTGGTGCGAAACCCGAAGATCCTAACGGGAACTTGGGGAATTTGATCCCTTTTTCACCGGGCTATGTCGTCAATATGAAGATTTGGGTGTTATTGTGAATACCTTCGCCGATACTAGCGTAATGTATGCCACAAGAGCACTTCTTCATCTAATGTCGGGAAGCCAAGGATCCTCTGTATCTTTGAGTTTGCCAAGGATGACTTCAAATTTTTCTGAGGAGGTCAGTAAAAGCAGATTAGCTCTCGAACCCGGTCGCTATGCAAGAAATACTTTGACCAATATTGGCATGTGAGTGGTCGGGAGCATTGCTTTGAGAAGGTGAAAAAAAAAAATGGAAACAGATAAGTGGTCTTTCTGTCTTTGCTTGTTTTTTTTTTATTACTATTCTATTTTTCTTTTTCTAAAATTTGATAGATTGAGATTGAATATATGCGTGAAGAAGAAGAAAAGAGAAAGAAGCGTATGGAGGAGGAGTCTCGCAGGGCTCGAGATGATGATGTCCGTGAGAGGGATTTGTAGTTCTCCTTAGGTTTTTATTTTGAGTGATTTTGTGAGGGAACTTTGTAAGTTAAGTTGATACATCATGATGTTTTAACTAAGATGCATCCTGCGCAGGTGTTTCGAGCGTTTTCGCGCAGGATGTTGCCAATATTTTGCCTTTGATGATTGCCAAGGGAAACTATGTGTTTGAAACTTCTCGAGTTTTTGGAATATCGTGAATCCGTTGGTGATGTTGATGTTGATTTGTTTATTGAAAGTAAACTTGGAGTTTCACAAGTTAAAGCTAATTATGGAATTCCTCGAGTTATTGATTTTTGCAACTTTACATGGGTGAGACTTTGTTTATGTGAAAATTGGCTTTCTTCTTTCTAACAATTGAGGAAGATTTTAAGGGATGAATCTTGTTTCGTTCGGTCGTCATGTTCAAGCGCTTCTCCGAGTTATTATTCGATGGTGCTTTAAGGCAAGAAGTGGATAAAATGGTTGATGAGGTTGTAAATGAGCTTTTGACGGATTTACCCACGATTGTTGTTTTCGAGAATGATGATTTGTAAAATATGTTTTTGTAAAAACCATGATTTGGTTTTTTGAATGAATGTACATGAATAATTTATGATGTAATAAAGTATTACTTTTATAAAAAGATGTTTATTCCTTTTATTTATTAAAGGGGTAGATTGATAAAGTTTTTGCGTTAAAAAAAGCGTCGTACCCTTTTATTTTACGCAAGGTAGAGCGACAAACTTAAACTTTAGGTGGGAAGTAGAAGAATCTTTTTCTTTAGGAAAAAACATCGTCCCTTTTTTTTTGCGAAGGTGGAGCGATAAACTTTGCTTACGCTTATTTAAGTAGAAGAATCTTTTTCCCTTAGGAAAAAACATCGTCCCCTTTTCTTTTGTGAAGGTGGAGCGATAAACTTTGCT